>SNQJ01S0076589.1:36603-57016 GCA_010110895.2 Picea sitchensis
ACCTTTTAAAATCTCTTAAACCACTTTGACTACTTTGACCTTTTGGGGCTTCTAGATGACATATGAGGGTCCTCCAACTTCGTAAGGCCATAACTCTCAATCCGTGAGGATTTATGTGATGTTCCACATACCACCAGAAATGTAATGACATGTACTATCCATATATAATAGTATTACTTGAAAATATATCAAAACTCATACTGTTATCCATCAAACAAACTTGGGTCCATTACCCAAACCTGGGTTCTTCAACTTCTCATGGCCATAACTCTCTAACCGTGAGGAGTTATGTGACGTTCCACATACCACTGGAAATGGCATGAAAAAAAATATCCATATAGGATAGTGTCACTAAAAATTCATTGGCGTTCATTGCATTATTCCACAAATAAGCATGGGTTCTCTAACCATACTTCTAGGATAACTTAATCCGCAAAGCGTCTTCCCGTGAGGGATTTCACCATAAGGGGAACACTTTGGAGTTCATCCATTTCTACTTATTATAAACCATGACAAGACAATAATGATTCATCTTTACATCAAACAATATTGGTTCCATTACCCATCCTTTGTGCTACGTGGCTTTCTTCAAGGGTTGACATCAATGACAACCAACCTTAATCAACAACTTCCCCTAATGTTAATCATAAATCCAAAGAAATATTAAGAAATGCAATTGGAAAATCACCTTGAGCCTAAATCCCACATATGGGCATTACAATGGATAAGACATGGTTATATGAAAACGATAAAGGTTAAAAGGAAGGAAACAAAGATGTCAAATGATGGTAATTTCGTGGCTCATCACTTATTTGTTAATTCCATTGAAGGGAAAGCAACGACCGATTTCTTTGACCTTCATCCTAAGATTCTTTCTACTTGGGAGAAGTTAGTCTATTTTTTCAAATCTACCTATGGAGAATCTGAAATCCCAACTGAGAAGTTACGAGAATACAATAACATCACTTATAAAGATAGTGAAACTATCGAGTCTTTCAACTTACGTTTCACTAAGTTATATAACCAAATCCTGGAGCTCATTCACCCTCAGAACCAAGCCTCTTTCATGCATTATTATAATGCATTAACTTCCCCCTACCATCATAGGCTTGAATAAAATACCATTTATACCCTTGGTTCCGCTCTGCATACTTGTTTAGAGTATGAAGAACAACTTGAAAGAACATGTCTTCCTAAGGGAGAATCAGTTAAACAAACATATATGTCCACCCTCTTACAGCTTGTACAAGACATGAATAATCGATTGATAGCATATGAGCATAAAGGAAATGTCCCCTCTCTTATCCTTGGGGCCTCATCTTCTTCTTCACCACCTTTAAATAATCTTAATGAAAATAAATTTCAACCTAAAGATATCATGCCTCGTAGTTTGTGTAACTTTTGCGAGGAACACCATGAGGAAAGTACATGTGAAGTAAAGAAGAGTGCCAGAGATAAAATATTTGGTAAGAGACCTGAAACTACCATTGTTGTCCTAGAATTTGTAGAGCTAGAGGATGCCATGATCATAAATACTAGGATAAATCCTATGCTCCAAAAGAAAAATATGATCCTCCTCGCACTTATTCTATCCCAAGATCATCTTCACCAGCTGCTAATGTTTAGGTTTCTAAGGCTCCTAATAGTCAAGGAACTACCTCTCCTCTTCCCTCTTCCAAATATAACATTCTTAATCATTTGGCCAACATTAAAGTAGATGCTACCCTCCTGGACATGGTTTCCATCCCTGAGCAACATAAGCATTTGAAAAATTTCATGGAAGGAAAAGATTCCATTGTAGCCAATCTCTCTAAAAAGGTAGATGAAAAGGACATAATTTTAGACATCCTGTAAAAAACCCCCCGTTTTATATTTCTGTAAAGATTATGGACAAGATTTCTCATTGTTTTCTCATTGATGATGGTTTGGGCCCAAGTGTAATGTCAAAAATTATTATGGAAGAGATAGGCTTGTCTTGTACAAATGAAAATTCCAGAAGCATGCTCTCTTATAATAGTTTACAACAAACGACCATAGGTGAAATCAAGGATGTGACCTTGGTTTTGTGCACACATCCTGAAATAAGGACAACCCTTAATATTTAAGTAATAGATATGCCAGTAAGTAATTACTCAATCATCTTAGGAGGAGATTGGCAAGATTTGATGGGTGGATACCTCTCACTCGACGAGACACACTTATCCATTCCTTGGAATGGTAAAAACATCATAGTCCTAAGGGAGGGGAGAATTTCACGTTATATAGAAAGCGTCCCATAAACTAATGTGAATTATATCGAGGAGGACCTAGGAGTGTATTCCATCTTTGCAGATGAGGACAACACTACCTTGGAACAAATCGACTTAGAGGATGGGATATGGCATATGCACTTTGATGGTTCATGCTCCAATGAAGGAAACAAAGATGGTATTATCTTGTACTCTCCTGTGGGTAAAATTCATAACTTTTCCTATAGGCTAGAGTTTGCTTGCACAAACAATGTCACTGAATTTGAAGCATTATTGCTAGGCATTGAGAATGCCTATAATCTGGGTTGTGGTCACCTCACAATTTTTGGGGATTCCGAACTTGTTGTAAACATTGTACATAATATATATTCTCCTAGAAACAAGTTAATGAAACATTATACCCAAACTGTTTGGGCACTTATCTCTAATTTTCTATCTTTCAACATCACTCATGTTAAAAGGGAATTGAACTCAATGGCTGACAGGTTAGCTGTTTTTGCAACCTCTCCTACTCGACAACTTCTGCCACAAAGACCTGATTTTACTTTTCAATCTTTGTATCTTCCACACATGCTTGACAATATAGAGTCATGGTAGGTCTTCCCTAGTGATGAGAGCATCCGTGCTTTCATTCAAAACGAACCTTATAAGCCTAAGGAAATTATATCAATAGAATAAAACAAAATTCCTATAAAGGCTTGAATCCTCTGAAAGTTCATTTTCATGTCAGGTGATGGCAAAAGAAAAACATAAAGAAGAGGAGTCAAAGAAGTGGGTGAAACCATTTCCTTGAACATTAGGAGTCTCCAAAATGTTAAAATACGGTGCTAATGTTCCAAGAAGAAAAAATTGAAGTTCACCAATTTGCTTGGTGAATTTCAAGATATTTCTTGGTCTTATGAGGATGTTAGTGGTTTGGATCCTACTATTATACATCATTCCATCCCCATAAAGGAATGCATAAAACCAGTTAGGAAAAAACATAGACCAATTAACCCTGTGGAAATCAACTATTAGAAAGGAGTTGGAAATGTTTTTGAAGCGAGAATGTAAGCAAAAAAGAAAAACATAAAGAAGAGGAGTCAAAAAGAAAAGTGGGTGAAACCATTTCCTTGAACATTGGAACACCCGAGTCTCCAAAGAATGTTAAAATAGGTGCCCAATGTTCCAAAGAAGAAAAATTGAAGTTCACCAAGCTGCTTGGTGAATTTCAAGATGTTTTTGCCTGGTCTTATGAGGATGTTCGTGGTTTGGATCCTACTATTATACATCATTCCATCCCCATAAAGGAATGCATAAAACCAGTTAGGCAAAAACATAGACCAATTAACCCTACACTGGAAGCAACTATTCGAAAGGAGTTGGAAATGTTTTTGAACGCTGAGATAATTTTCCCTGTTAAGTATTCTGAGTGGGTTTCTAATTTGGTTCATGTTCGGAAGTCAACAGGTCAGATCGGATTATGCATTGATTTTCATACATTGAATAGGGCTAGCGTTAAAGACCATTTTCCCCTCCCTAATATGGAAATGATTTTGCAACAAGTTGCAGGGTCACAGATGATGTCCTTACTTGATGGTTTTTATGGTTATAATCAAATACTGGTGAAAAGGAATATATATTTAAAACCACTTTGATTACTCATTGGGGAACTTTTGCTTATGAACGTATGACTTTTGGCTTATCCAATGCAGGTGCTAATTTTCAAAGAGCTATGCAAATAGATTTTGACGATTTGATCAGTAAAATTATTCAGATTTATCATGATGACTTAACTATGTATTCTAAAAACCGATCAGATCATTTCGATCATCTTAGAAAGATTCTCATGCGATGCAGGAAATTTGGCATTTCTCTTAATCCTTCTAAGTCTATTTTTAGCGTTACCAAGGGCAAGCTCCTTGGACACATTGTCTCGGATTCAAGAATAAGCATTGATACCAAAAGGATTACTACTATCCTAAATCTTCTTTCTCCTACTTCCAAGAAGGAGGTTAAGATTTCATGGGTGTTATTAACTTCGTCTGTAGGTTTGTTCCTGATTTTGCTGGGATGTTCAAGCCAATTCATAATCTCCTTAAGCAATATCATTCTTTTTCTTGGACAAATGATGTCGAAAATTCTTTCATAGGGATCAAGAAAGCAATCAGTTCTGCATCGTTTTTGGTGAAGCCAGATTTTGAGAAAGAATTTATGATATATACTAATGCCACAGTGGAAGCCATTTCTTCCATCCTCTTTCAGGGTGATGACCAAGATAATGAAAAACCAGTGGCTTCAATGAGTCAAAGATTTTTTGATGATGAGTTTAAATATTATTTTATTGAAAACATGCTTTCCCTCTAGTTAAAGCTGTTGACAAATTTCGCCACTACATCTTAGGTAAGAATATGTTGGTAAAAGTCCCTTTACCTACTATTGAGTTTTTAATCTCACAGACTTATCTTTCAAGAAATCTTTCACATTGGCTTGCCAAGATTCAAGAGCATGATCTAATTATAATGACTTCTAAAACTATCAAGGGATGTGACTTATCCCTTCACTCATCTCAACATGCTAAAATGAGTGAAGAAATTGATGAACATGATAGCTCTTTATCAACACTGTTTTATATTGACAATCAGATCCTTCCTGTGTCTGAACATCCTTGGTATAAAGATTTGGTTTATTACTTGCAAAATCAAAGATGTCTGGATAACTTAGATACCCATCAAATAAGAATACTCCGTCTCGAATCTACTAAATATGTCATTATAGGAGACTTCTTGTTTAGAAGATCTGCCGATGGTATGTTTCTTCGCTGTGTGAACAGTGAGGAAGCACATAAATTGTTGCAAGAGATTCATGGTTCTTCAAATTATGTTATCCATGTAGGAGGTCACTTTTCTGCTAAAACCACTGCTTTTAAGATTACCAGGAAAGGGTATTATTGGCCTTCAATCTTTTGTGATTCCTATGTTTTTTCAATATCTTGTGACAAGTGCCAGAAATTTGTTGGGAAAGAACGCCTTTCAACCATGCCTTTACAACCCGTCCTCCTGAAATTTCCTTTTTCAAAATGGGGTTTGGAATTTATTGGTCCTATTAATCCTCCGTCTTCATCATGACAAGTCTTTATCTTGAAAACCACGGACTATTTTACAAAATGGACTGAAGCCTTCCCGCTTAAGCGTTCACAGGATGAGCAGGTGATTTCTTTCCTTGAAAATAATATTTTTTCCAGATTTGGTCTTCCTTTGGAAATCATTATAGACAATGGTCCCGCTTTTATTTCTACCAAGATGACCCAATTTTTATCTATGTTGGGGGTTAAACATTTTACCTCATCAAATTATTATCCCCAAGGTAATGGGCATGCCAAGTCTACCAATAATAATCTGGTAAGAATTATCAAAAGGCTCATTGAAGATAAGCCTCGTCAATGGCACACACTCCTCACTTACACCCTTTGGGTAGATCACACTACCACCAAGGTGAGCACTGGTTTCACTCCTTTCTAGGTTGTTTATGGTCAAGAATCCATTCTACCTACTAAGCTGGAACTTTCCTCCTTAAGGTTAATGCTACAAGTCGAAGAATTGAATTCTTCTGATGTTTCTCAAAGAATGAATGCACTTTTGGCTTTAGAGGAGAAAATGATGTTTTCCTTAGATAATATAAAGACAAGACAATAAACTATTAAAAAATATTTCAATAAGAGTGTCAAAGCTGTCAAATTTAAAGTCAATGAGAAGGTACTGTTGTGGGATTCAGCTCATGCTGATAGAGGAAGACATTTAAAGTTTCAAAAGTTATGGCTACGTCCTTTTAAGATCATTTTTGTTCTGGGCGCAAATTCTTACATTCTAAAGGACTTACAAGAGCGATTGTTTTCCTACAACACTAACGGTTCCCACTTAAAGCACTACGTGGAACCAAATTGAAAAGTTTAACGTTGTTTGGAATGTTTTTTGTATATTAGTAGTTTTTCATTGCTGCGTTTACATTTATGGTTTTCATTTCTGCTTTTACATATCTGTTTTTACATTTCTGTCACTTCATTTCTCTTTATTTGAATTCTTCTGTTTCATTTCTGCTATGACATTTCTTGTTCTGTATTCTTTTTGACTTCTTTTCTTGTCAAAATAAAATGTTGGATCATTTTTTCCACAACGACGCTTATGTAAAGTATTGTTAATCAATAAAAATCGAGTTACACAACTGTCATGATGTTCCTCTTGAAAACATCATTGAAATTGTTATCTGCTTCAACTGCTGTTTTATGAGATAGTTGGTTTTATCCCTCTTTTGTTTTCCTTTTCTTCATCCATTTCAAGATTCAAAAGAGCAAGTTCAGAAATTTTTTCTCCTTGAAGTCAAGAACATTTTTTTTAGTTGAATGATTATGCTAAAAGGGATAAACCCCCCTCATACTTAACACTTTTCATGAGTTATTCCCAAAATTCCCAGTCATTTCCCCTTAAATCCGCTCACTTCCCCCTATTGCATAATCACTTTGATTTATATCTTCTTGATCTGATGTTACCTGGTCTACGAAACCAGACATTCTGAGTTTGTAATCTGTTGGAAACAAATTTCTTTGTAGAGTCGCCAGTTTGTTGACGATTAAAATCGTAACGATGGAATCTGCCTGCAAAGTATTGTTAAAATGCTATTATTTAACTATGCTAATAATATAATACTAGTAGGTGGGACACCCTTGTAAACTAGAGGCACAAGGATAGACATATGACATATTTTTCTACTATTATGATGTTGAGTACACATTCCTACCTTTTTGATGATGCAGTCTGGTTTCATTTGGCGTGATGTTAAGTGGATAATGCATTATTGTAGAATGATTTTGGTAACCACTTGCGACATTGAACAAGTTCTATGGCTATGAGGAGCATGTTGTTTACAGTTGCTATGTTATAACCTTGTTACTAATTCTTATGTTGATTACTTAACCATATATATGCAAGGGATAATTTAATGGTAGCATGATCAAAACAAAGAAAAAAAAACTATAAAAAGGTTCTAAAGTTATAGCAAAAGTAAAGAAACTATGTAAAAGGATTACATGCAAATTTCGAATAAAAGAACTAAGGAATACGAGTGTTAGTCCTGGCTGTTATGCTATTTGTTTGGTTAATTGACTATGCGAATTTCATTATATTTGAATGGAGGCACATATAGAATTGTTAATATGGATTATTACGTGGAGTTATGGCAAGGGTTAACATGTAAACTATCTTGGGTGGCGCACTATGTAATGGATATCGTCTCAGATCTCACGATGGTTTGGCATTGAATATGCATTAGTTATATGGCTTGATTATTGGTGAATGTTATGCTTATTGGGTTGTCTCGTACTTCGAATTGAATGGGTGCAGGTGATGGAAGCGATGTGCATTTACTGCACGTCACTCGATACTTTCCATATCACCCGTCACCCTAACATTGTTCCATTGTTGCAATTTCGCTATGTTGGTTGTGAAGCTCCACATTTTCAGGTTTTTGGAAGGGAAAACTCGACTAACTCACCCTTTAAGCATTTTTCCCACAGGTATGATTCTTTTCTCTCCATCGATGATTTATTCTCTGTTGTATGAACCAAATGATGGCTCAGTGATGCTTGGATTCTGTGTGTTCTTGAGAATTTCGACTGTGTAAATATGGTATTATGGCTCTCTGTGATGACTATAAAATGTTGGAAATTGCAAGCAAAGAAACAGGTATTGTTAAGTTGCGCGTTGGTGGTTGCTTGGTCAATATGGATTTTATGATGAGTCTCTGTGAAATAATAGTAACAGTGGCACGATAAGGATCTAAGTTTATGGTTGAGGGTTTTATCCACCATTCTGTATCACTGTCGATCAACTCGTTTCCCTCCCAGTTGTTGTGATAAAACTTACCCATTTGTGGAGCAACTGCCAACATTTGGTGTGTTCTTTTCTTCAAACCCCGAGTCGTGGTCGATGGCCCATTCTTACTGTCTTTTCACTGAAGTGTCCCAAGATCCAGTCTTGGTTGGCCTTGAACATTAACACAAACATGTGTGGCTATTGGATTGATACAACTTGTATCTTGGCGTTCTGTCAAACAGATAGGTGTGTTCTCACTGTTGTTGATGTCAATTTGTTTATCTCTTCAGGTGTTGGAAATAAATGTTATATCTCTGTGTTTTTTTTAATAACCACCACTGTTAATTTAACCCTCATCCCTTCTCTGCAAGTATTAGAGGAGCCTATGTGCACTGGGTTATTTTACTCTTGTTCTCTCTTCTCTCCTCAGGTGTTGACTATTGGTTCCATCCAGGGCTTGGAATAATAAGTCGAGGGACTGTGTGGCTCATTGTTGTTCGTTTCAAAATTGTTTTTTTTGGCATGTGGTTGTAAATCGATGGTGAAATATATATAAGGTTGGAAGACCGTCATCTCTCTTTGTTTTTGTTTAAAAAGATAAACACTCTCTTGTTTCCTCCCTTCATTTGATTTTGGCAGAGCTCGATTTGGACTTTAGCTTGTCTCTTCTCTCCTCAGGTACCTTTTGGGGTTGTCAAGTATTGGTTATCATTTAAATGGTTATGAATGTATTGGAAGACACATGCTCTCTCATTGAGTCTTTGTCTGGTCCATATATGATAAAATTGTTTGAAAAAATAAGAATGAAAATGATCGGTTGCATACATTCGAGGGTTGTCTTCCTATTCTTTATGGTTTCACTCACTGTGTTTTATCCAACGTGGTCTTGATTGCATAAGAAAACACCTGTACGATTTTTACTAGGCCCAATTAGGATTCTGGCAAGGTAAAAAATTATTCCTGTGTGTCAATCGAGTTTTTTTCACTCATATATGATTGGTTATATTGGAAAGATCATGCAGGCTCTCAATTGTTTAAAAAATAAATTATACCCACAGAGATCAAGATCGGGGTTTATGTTGGGTTGACTTTGTTGTTTCAAGATTGATTGATTAGAGTCCTGTATAGGATCGAGCATGATTTTAAGTCTGTCCACATTTTTTTTTAGAAGACACATGTGTACATTTTAATTGGGCCCGATTGTTGATTGACAAACAATGGATGTTGATTGTTTATCATGGTGCATTATGGATTATCAGGGATAGATGTTGAGCATATTGTTGTGCATGTTTTGATTATTTTTAGAAAAAATAAGAAGTGATCAACATTATAATAAACAATACTGTTGAATGGGAAAGGTTTTTATAAGTTATAATTGAACATGCTGTTATAAATTAAGGAATTTTGGGAAATTTAACTGTTTAAACAACAAGAAGTTTTGTATACAATTGAGGAACAATGAATATTGGTTTTGGAAGTGGATGCTTTTTGGATTAATTTTGAACAGAGTTATGATTGTATGATTTATTTAATTTGTTTTATGAAAAATATCCATCAAATTCCCTGCCATTTTCTCATTTTTTCTCTCAATAAAAATCCCCTCACAATCCCAGATTCATTTTACATGCCCTGTTCTTAAAATTAAATTAAAAAAACTATATTACAATGATTAATAAACAACATAGAGATGGATCACAACTGATATGATTTTGTTATTGTTGCACAATAGATTGTTCAATGAATTTTTGAGCAGTAATCATGTTCTTACTCCCTTTCATTTTCTCACTTTTTCGCTCAATACAACCCCCTCAGATATCCCATAACCCTTATTCACCCCCTTGTCATTGACACTTATTAAATGAATTTTATGGATTGGATTGCATGGGTCTCATGTGATTGTTGAGGCAAACTTTGTTTCATATTAAGAGATGTCATGTATGGTTTGTTTAAGAAGCTAGTTGCTAATAAATGTTGCATACATGATGAGCTTCTTCAATAAAGGAAGCCATGGCCAAAATAATAGAGGAAAAGGGAATTGGAACAGAGGGCCTAGAAGGCCAAGATTCTCAATACATTTTGATGCAGATCCTCAAGAGTTAAACTAGCTCTTCCATGCTGGATTTTTCAATTGGATTGGACAACGGGTAGTCCAACCTAGACCATAGAGGCCTCCCTTCCAACCCTATCGTGTCCCTGGTATCCCTCTGCCACCTCATGTTTCATTGCAACCTGAAGCCCCTGAGAATGAAGGATGGCATGATATTTTTCACCCAACAGTCTCCCAACATTGTGGCTGGCCAAATTTGTCTCTACCTGCTCCTCCTCCTCCTGCTAACCCAAATGTCCAAATTTCCCCTACACACTCACCTGTATAGTCCTCCCATGCAAGCAAAATAATCAAGACCGAAGCCCACCATATGCATGATAAAGGAAAAGTTGTTGCTGCCCCCTCCTCTCCCTCAAGTGATTTAGCCAAATCTGTTTCATTCTGCATGCACTTGAGAGATGCATGTTCTCATGACATCAGTGAGATCAAGCCTAAAGGCTCCACATAGCCTAAGGCTAATTCAGGAAAGTCAAAATGAGATAGTAGAAACAAATGAAAAATTGCCTCCCAAAGTGACAAATATGGTTTTTGAGTATATTTTATTATTATTTTATTAAGAACAATGGACTGTTGAAGAGTTTGAACAACATGCTTTTTTTGGATATTCTGGATATTATATGTTTGGATATGATTTGAAATATCATTGATATTTAATTTTCAAATTATGAAAATGATTATGGGAGCCAAAAGGAGAGATGGGTCTGATTTATTGTCTAGTTATGTTTATTTTTGTTAAATAAATTAAAGGGAGTTACAAGGGGTCCCACCCACTAGTTATTATTTATTAAAAGACCCTTATTGTTATTATTAGATTAATTATTCCCCTAAACTAAAAGTTAGTTGAGTTTTTGTTACTCTAACTAAATGAAGTAGTTGAACTACTTCAACTAATTTGGAATGTATAAAAGCCAAAGGAAGATGAATAAAAAGGGGAGGATAGAAGGAGAAATCATACTAAGGTTTGCTCTTGAGTTTTATTGAGATAGTTCAGTTTTCATTCATTCTTCAATTCATTAAAAGACTATTTCTCTTTTATGAAAACATGATCCTATTGTAGACAACAAGATTCAAAGTTGAATTATATCATTCAGGCACTTGTTTTCAGAGGTGTTGATCTATCTTTGATAGTATGTGTAGACTTGTCTGTTTATGAATTAAATTTCATAATAGATAACGGATATTGTGCAGAGTCGAGTGGGCAACAATATGTGGCAAGCTGATCCAGATTTTAAAGTTCAATTTTTACTTCTTGTCAGAGTCCTCTTGTATGGTTTTCATTGGGGATTTCTAAGTTTGACTTTGGTCCAAACTCCCTCAGGTATTTTTGTAAAGAGAACGACTCTTTTTATTTCTTGGAATGAAATAAGAGATTTCTTTTCTGTCTCATCTATGTTGATATGTGACTTGGTATTTTTTCTTTTGTCTCCACATTTACCTTTTGCATCTATATTATTCAAAAAATGGTATAAAAATGTTATACTTTTTTGCAACAATCTTTTATTAAAAAACAGCCTAACCCCTCACAATTATTACTTGTGGATTGAGAAACACTTTTTGAGGCTATAAACATAGGGTAACATTCCTGACTATCTTGCATTAGCCAAGCAAGATCCGAAAATTCTTGAGTAATATAATTACATATGTTTCCCTCAACACCACTCATACAACCCTTCATTTGTTTTGATTGCTGTTTTCCATTCATCTCATTCTCTCATCCTTATATGATGATAACAACTTTTCAAGTCTATCTTAGAAAAATAACTAGCTCCACTCAAACAATCCATCAAATCATCCATTTGGGTAAAGGAAATCTATACCTGATGGTTAGATTGTTGATAGATCTAGAATCCGTGCACATTCTCCAACCTCCATCCTTCTTTGGAATCAACACAGTTGGTACTGCACATGGACTCAGACTTTCTATGATCAACCCTTTGTCTAACAACTCTTGGACTTTCTCCTTAACCTATTCATTCTCCTAAGGGGTCAACCTATATGCTTCTTTGTTTGGAAAACTTGCACCCATAATAAGGTCAATATGATGACTAATACTCCTGATGGGAGGTAAAGTATGAGGCAACTCATCAACCACAATGTCAACAAACGCATCCAATAATTCCTGAATTTCCGCAGGAAAATTATTCATGGAAGCATTTGTAAGGATAGCTCTCGGATTACCTATACCAACAAACTGCATTTCCTGCCTTTAACTTCTTTCAAGAGCTCCTTCCCACTCATGAGAAGTATACTCAGACTAACCTCCTCTTTGACTCCCTTATCCTCTAGTGGCAACAACATATGTCTACACCCATTCTTCTCAAGGGTATAAGTGTTCTTTCTCCCATCATGTATGACATTCATGTCATATTTCCATGGACTTCTAACATAACATGACAAACATACATAGGAATGACATTACATATTTAGTACAACAAACACATGGATATAATGCTATTTTTGGGATATATTCATGTTCTATTTTGTTGATATTAAAATATTTGATTATTAATATGAGGATGGGAGTTACAAGGAAGATATTTGAATTAAATGTTTGGAGTATTTTACTTCAAATTTTGATGATTATTAAAGAAATGAAAATTGGAGTGACAAGGGGTCCCACCTATTTAGTTATTATTTAAATAGACCCTTAATTATATTTTATTAATTATTTGTCTCAACTAATTAGTTAGGATAATTAATCTTAACAAAAGAAAGGTAGTTGAACTATGATAACTTGTTGGCAAAGAATAAAAATCTCATTGAAATGAAGAGACAAGAGAGAGAGAATAGAAGGAGAACTTCTGCTATAAGGTTTGATCTGTACTTGTGAGATACTTCCATTTTTCATTCATTTTGATTTTACTAGAAGACTTAACCATCTTGATGACCACAGGGTCTTATTGAAGGAAACATGATTCAAAACTGAATCATATGTTTCAACAACTTGTCTTTAAAGGTGTATGATTTATCTTTGGTAGTCTCTATGTTCTTGTTTGTTTATGAATTAAATTTCATGACTGATAAAGAATAATTTGCAGAGTCAAGTAAAAAATTTTTGTGGCAAGCTGATCCAGATCTTTAGTTTCAGTTTTCTTTTGTTGTCAGAGTCCTTTTGTATGGTTCCCATCAGAGGCTTCTAAATATGACATTGGTCCCAAAAAATGACGGAAAAGATGATGACCCAAAGTTTTCATATTTGTACAACCTGGTAATATCATCAACAATTCCAGTTGTAAGAACATGTTGAGGATCTTTGAGATCCTTGATTACAACTTGGTGCGGTGAAAACTCTATGGTTTTACCTTCACTTGAATGAGTGATTTGATATACTAATAGAAGGTTGCATGTAAGACTCGAAACATATAATAAATCATTAAAATGACCATTATCTACCTGGACTGTTCTAGACCCTACAACACTAAGAGATTTATCATCACCAACAAATATTTTCGTGGTGTTACATTCATTCAGAGAAGAAAATATGGCTTTATCCTTAGCCATATGATAATATATTACAAAATCAATAAGCCACTCATAAGAATAAGAAATAAAAGTTGCATTGAAGGAGAAAACAAAAGCAGAAAATGCATGCCCGTGAGAAGAAGAAGAAGAAGTAGAATCAATATTGATGTTGTGTTTTTTTATCGTTGCACCTAAAGATACCATCTTCTTAAAACATTTGGACTCATTATGACCATCTTTCCCACAAAATTTGCAATGTCTGTCAATCTTCTTACTTTTAGATTTTGCTCCTTTGTCACCATTAGAAGCGGAAACTGGCTAAGTGGGTTTGGGACCCTTGGTTTGCTTGTTGTTGTGGTGAGGATGTTGCTTCTTGGGATTTTTGGATTTGTATTTTTTTTGGGCCACTAAGGATTTGGTGGAGGTACCTATAGTGTTGATCACTCCAAGTTGCACAAGCTTATCTTGCTCTCTAATCAAAGCATCACAAAATGACTCAAGAGAGGTCTTTTTATAAGTAGTCCCCATAACTTCTTTGGTGGTATAGAAGGTAGATACAAACACTAAATATGCACTAACAATATTAGAAAGAATAATATATATGAAACACTCTTCTTCTAGTTTTATTTTACATTATGCACATAAAATTCTAAGTTTTTTGAACTTAGATAAATAATATTCAATGGAAGAAAAATAATTTGTACTTATTATCTGATTTTCTATCTAGTGGGATCGAATAATATTGTGTTTACCAAATACAGATTCAATATTTTCCCAAGTATCATCAGGTTCATCAATTCCTTGAAGGTGAAACCTTAAATTAGGAGAGATGAACATTCCAATTAGTCCACGTGCTTTGTCATTCTTATTTTCCCATTTGATTTTCTTTTCATCATCAATAGTTTCTAATTATTTTTCCAAGGTAGTCCAGTACAATCCTTTACTTCTTAATAAATCCTCCATATGGGATTTCCATTGGAAGTAGTTGGTGTTGGTAAGAAAAAGATCATTGGGAGAATCCACATTAAATATGAATATAGCATGGATTTAAAAACTGAAACTGGTGGTCTGGATGGAAAGATCTCGAAAAATTAGGTCGTTTAAAAAAAACGACACTGAAAACAGATTTCGTATGTGAAAGTTATGCCCTTTTGAAAGAATACATAAACAGTAACCAAATAGCCACGGGGAAAGTAGAAGTTGGTCCACGCGGTGATACTCCTTCTAACTGTGACTATAAGCTCACTTTTAAATAAATTACTTATGAATTGTCTCACTTTTATAGAACAAGTGAGAATCACTTTTACAATGAAGTTGCTTTATAAATGGAAGTGGCATGCAAAAAATATCTTAAAAGAAAATATTTAAAGTTATTTAATAACAATTCACTTTTATAACTTACGTGAAATGCACTTTACAATCAATACATGAACTTTTTCAAAAAAAAAAATAACAAAAGAGAGACTTGAACTCAAGACCTCTTACTAAGTAAAGTAACTTTTAACCAAGTGAACTAGTCCAAAACATATTATATTGTTTAGAAGGAGGATTGTTTTTGTTGACGACCTTGGACAACATGCTCATAAAAAACACTTTTCACACAAGGAAAAAATGTCGCTTCTCAATGGAAACAAGGATTAGATCTCCGTTAGCTTCTGTGGAAAATGAAAATTTCCCTCTATTTTTGATTTACTGAGATTGCACAGGGAAAGGGGAAAAAAGAATATGCAGATCCAAAAGAGTATCAACTTGGGAATTTAAAAAAAAAACATAAATAAATATGAAATAACAACTCCACAAAAATTTAAAAGGGCGTGCTCGGGCCTTATACCTCTGGGTCTGACTGAAATGGCCATATATTAGGAAAACAAAAACCTTTTTGAGTGATATGAAAAGCGTTTCAGACTAAAATGAGCACTCCGAATGCAATGGAACAGTCCTCTCAGCCCATAAATGTACAAAATGGCAGAAAACAGAGATGGGGAAACATGGATTCACACTCTCGATCTAAAACAAGAGCGGGTCTTCAAATGAGCTCTGATACCATGTTTGACAAGACATGTATTCCAACAGAGGACGAACACCTTCAGTAACCACTCACAAAACTATATCAAATATCAACACATCGATGCTTTCACGTTGTAAAACCCCTATGAGGAAACATCCACGAACCCAACCAACGTGGTCACTTGGAGCAATTTAATAATGCAAAAGAAAATTTTACAGAGAGATTTTACAAGAGAATTTATCACAATCGATCATCGAAAAATGAGCCTCCATTCTCTTTAATTAGATATCATGGACTAATCGAGTGTTAATCCACATATCAATGTAGTTGCTAAGATCAAGGAGAATAAGAACCGTCAGATCACTCTATGTCGAGAACATATCGTGACCGTCAGATTTCCTAACTACAAATGCATACTAATGCATACTAAAGAAACACACTTTTACCTAACGATACATTAGACCAAGTTGATCTTAGCTAACTCCTAAGTGTCTAAATATCCTAATAGGCTCAAGTGGTTTCCCTAGGCATATTGGTGGCACAACATGTCCTTCCATACTTCATAAAAATGTTCCCATTTATGACACTTTATGGCTATAATCCTCCATCAATCACATCAACATTGAGAGGGAAAAAAAGGATTTAAGAATTGGAAGACCACACATAGCACCAACAATAGGTTCTCCAACTATTGAAGGACAAATTGGCGATATCACAAAATAGGATGAAACAGTTCAATCAAATCAACATCACAATGAAAGGGAATTTGAAGTTGGGGATGGGTGTTTCTAAGGATACACCCATTGAAACAAATGAACCTCAATCAACAAAAGAAGGAAAATAAACTAGCAACCGAGTACTACGGTCCTTATAAGGTGTTATAGAGGATTGGAAGTATGGCTTAAAAATGAGTTCCCTCCATCTTGATGTGTACATCCAGTCTTCCATGTTTCTTGCTTAAAGAAGGCAATGGGTGACAAGATCCCAGTTCAAAATGTTTTACTAGAGATCAATGAAGAAGGGAAAATCATACTCGAACCAAAAACAATGCTTGAAACAAGAATCAAGCAACTGTGAAATCGAGCAATTACTTAGTACCTCATCAAGTGGAATAACCTACTAGTAGAAGAGGACAATATGAGAATATGAATTCTTCAGGTAGAAACAACCACAAATAACAAAATGTTGAGGGAATCACTTGTTTGAAGGGGAGGGGAATGTTAAGCCCTAGGTATTGATTATTACATTTCTATTGTTATATCGGGGTTATTTTTATTGGCTAGCTAGACCCTTTAATTGTAATTTTACCCTTTGTCTCTTATATATACCAAAGAGTCTTAGTTTTATAAATCATATCAACTTGTACATTTGTTATATTGTAAAAGGAGGTTTCCCCCACAAAGAGGCTTATCACTCATTCTTCTATCTAATTCTCATGGCATGGAGTTACTTTTATTTCTATTTTTATGCTATTGGGTGTTTGTTTCCTAACATAGACCATCCATTTGATTTCATCAACATGGTTCATGAGATTTTCACCTGCTACTGATTTTAACCTCATCACCATGATTAGCTAGTATCCTTCATGTTATTGGCTTGAATTCATCTTCATGGTATCTAGTACATCTTCTATATTACTCTTCCTTATGCCCCCAATTTGAATTTGGTAGAGTCATCCTATTCTAGTTCTCATGTCCATAGTCGAGGTCAACCCATTTTTATGATCCATTCAAGGGAAGTTTGAAGTATCATAAACATTTCATGCTTGTGCCATTGGGTCAATTCTAAGTCCATTACATATATCAATGTTGTATATCTAATGTTGGTTTAAGGGATGCTTTATTTCCTTTCATCTATTGGATTTACCTATGTTGACTCCAACACATTTTCCCTAGGGGTTTGATTTAGATGCCTAATATCCTAGTGATCATTTTAATCATTCATAGATGATCTTACATTTAATAGTGGGTTTCCATAGTTAATCCTTAACTTCATGGTTCCTTCTGGTGTTCAAATTCAACACATCTATTCACTATATGTCAATTTGTACTTATAACTTAATTCCCATTTTCATCATTGATGGACTACGATCTCACATTTTCTAGTGAACCCCACTATTCCTCAATGACCAAATGGTTTCTCCCATGCTCAATCAAAAATCATTATCACATCATGTAGAATTGTATTTGATGGTATCAATGTGTTAGATTCAGTTGAATACCATGGCCATGCATACCTCTTTTTCAACATTTTTTTTGAACCTCCAATTTGAGCTTAATTCAACCATCTCTTGACATGCTCCGAGCCCTATTACACTAGGATTCATTTGCTGTAGTTCTATAGAAACATGGGAAACACTATTTAATCATATATTTTATATGGAATGAACATTTAATTTTATATGTATCATGACCTAGCCCCATAATCCATGGTCCCAATTTGTACTTAACTTGACTATTTTACGAGCATGTGGATACCCGCTTGATTTTTAAAGAGGTTACACATATGTTTTAGTTGACACTTTTTGTCTTGCAGATGGAATGCTCTCTCTTCCACTCTATAGCAAGGGGTTCTCCCCATTTCAGTTCTCTCTCTTAGACCTTGTTACAAAAAATATGATTTATTTCAAGTATATAATGCTCTCCTAACCTCACACATAAGGGGGCATCTATTATCATGTCACTTTCATCCACTTGCAACTATAAATGTGTTGAACCTGCAAATAATAGATCCATATAAACAATAATACACACATTTGTAGAGAGAATTTGAGAAAGAAGAAGAAGGAGAGAAAGAATGAAAAAATTCTCATTAACCGTTGTGAATAATGAATAATTTAAAAATGATATACTCTGTATAACTCGATGAGTACACACTGGATTAGAACCAATGTGCCATAGTGGTGGTCTAGAGTGATCTGGACACACACCAACAGTTACGGAAGTGAACTGCCACCTAGTCTAGTCTCTCAGGTAGTTACAGGAGTGAACTGCCACCTAGTTGAGTTAACTAGTCAACTAGTCTTCAGTTAACTCACTGAACAAAGAGTAGTGAGGAGATAATGCAGGGAAGCAAGGGTAATGTGTCAGTCTGGTGATGATACCATGGCAAGTTTGAATTAGCATGGTGATGATCCCAATGTTGCATGGTGACAAAACCAATGCAACATCTAAACTCAACTCAACTAGTCAAACTGAAGTGTCAACTGAAAGAGAATATTCTCCCCTAAAATATAGGAGACTGGATAGTGACTAATAATGACTAATAAACAAGGAAAAACCTTAGGAAAAATAAATCCTAGGTGTGTGTGAAGTAACTCCAACACCCCCCCTGAACATCACTATGGTGAAAATAAAGAATGGGTCTCGACAACGAGGCCATGTTAGGTACCCAAATAAAAAAAATAAACTAAAATAAAGTGAGGAAAGAGGGAAAACCTCATGGGAAACCCCCTCGCCCCCCCCTTAAGGTACAATGTATGTAAAAAGAAGAAATACCTAGGAAACTGTGTCCTTCACTCCTAGATGACTTTATGGAGAATGGAACTTCTGCTTAGTGAAGGTCTTGGTGAAGATGTTTGTCATCTGTTCTGCTAAAGGAAATAACTGTAAGTCAATGATCCCCTCGTGTACTAAGTCCCAGATGTAGTTCATGTGGATCTCAATCTGCTTCATCCGCTGCCTTTGAACTGGATCTCTGCAGAACTTAAGAGTGGTCTGGTTGTCACACTAGATGACGATCGACCGATGAAAATGAATGCCCAAATCAGTGATAAAATGTTGTATCCACATAGCTTGAATGGTTATGTTAACTACCCCTCTGTACTCTTCCTTGGATGAAGATAGAGCAAGGACAACTTGCTTCTTGCTCGACCAACAGATAGGCCCAGAACCAAGACTGAGTGAGTAACCAGATGTGGACTTGCGATCAGTGCTATCACCAACCACGTCGGAATCAGTAAACCCGATGAGATATAATGTATAGTCTGCTACATAATGAATCCAAAAGGTGATGGTGCACTGTACATATCGACAGATACGCTTTGCAGCTTTCCAATGTAGCTCATGCAGCTCCTGCATGAACCTGGAAACTGCGCCAACTGCATATGAGAGGTCTGGTATGGAGTGTGTGAGATACAAAAATATCCCCACTATATGTCTGTATAGTGTGCTGTCAACCAGTGGAGTCTCACCGCCATCCTCAAGTTTGACTCCTGATAGGAAAGGAGTCGAAGCAGACTTTCATTTTTTCATGTGAAATCTCTTAAGGCGATCTCGTGCATACTTGGCCTGAGACAGTTTGATTCCTGATGCATCCTGAATGATCTCGAGTCGAAGGGAAGAAGTGTAGCGGACCCATGTCCATCATCAAAAACCTATCATGTAGAATCCTCTTGACTGCAGAAATCACTGAAGTTGAGCACCCGGTGATAAAAAAATCATCGACATACAAAACTAAAATTAGAAGTGAATCAACCATCCTGAGAATGTAGACATTCAGGTTTGATTTACAACGTACAAAGTTCTGTGACAACAAGTAGGAATCCATCTTGGAATACCATGCCCTCAGAGCCTGCTTGAGGCCATAAAGTGAATTATTTAGTCGACATACCAAAGATGATTCCTGCATAGATCCCTATGGCTAGATCCTAGATAAATACCAAAGATGATTCCTCGGATAGATCTTTCCAATGGGCTATCATACGCCTAAAATGAATATCGTATGCAAAAGTTACGACCCC
>SNQJ01S0076590.1:14795-45815 GCA_010110895.2 Picea sitchensis
TGGAGTTTGGGTGTTAAACTAGGGAAATGGTCCATTGGGCATGGAGTAAAATGAAAACCGAAGAAAAGAGACAATAGCAGAGATCAAATAACTTGCGGAAAGTGAGGCAAAGTAAGTCTATCTTTCAGCGCTTTGATAAATCATGATGCGGTAGCAGAAAGAAAAAGGAAAGGCCGACGTAGAAAAGGATATATGCAGCATTATGAAAATGCAGATTGGTCTTACACAGCTGATAGCTGGTGCAGAGGAAAGGCAATAAACAATTGCAGAAAACTCAAATCCTTTCGTTATAGTAGTGGTCGTACTAAAGTATAACGAAGCACATCGGTTAGAAGAAAACAAAATGTAATGCAATCATGATGGATCAAGGAAGACATAAAGATATGGTAAAGACAATATCAACTGCGAGTAAGGAACACATAAATGCAATCCAAACAGATTTAACACAGCCGAAGGAAAAGGAAAACATGCTGAAAGAAATCAACCGTGATGAATCTCACAGTCTCAAGCAAAAATCGTCTTTATTACTCCAATCTAGTTTACAAGAAACTCAGTCATTACAATGAAACTCTCTTAACAGAGGTTTTTCTCCTTGTCCTGCGCTCATGCGCCCCCCCCTCTTTTCTGTTACATACATCAGTCTTTTAAACAGAAAAATTAAAAATCTTTGTATTCCAGGAATCTGAACCGGTTCGCCTCCTTTGGACTATGCGAATGCCAGGTGCGTCTGCCAGATGCTCCGCAGGCTGCTTGAACCGTCACTAATCATTTTGACAAGTGGAGTGGGGTTTCTGCTGTATTCCAAGCGTTTCGTTGGAAAAAATAACTCACATGTAGATGCTTCAGTTGCAGTAGATTTCTCAAGGAATTTGAAGGCATCTGCAATTTGGAGCAAGATATATCAATGTACCAGAGATTTGTGAAATTCTCAAAGGTATTTGGAAGCATCTGTTCCAAACATTCGCATCCATGCATTCTGATGTATTGGAGTTAATAAAGCTTTCAATGAATTGGCTACTGTAGGGTCGTGTGGTGTAGTAAGTTCATCTCCACAATATCCAGCAAGTCTTGCCAGTGTTTGAGCTGATAGCACAACCTGTGTATTTTTTGCAATCTGCACACTACTTCCAACACCATGGGATTCTGCAGCTGCATTTTCTTTGGCAGTAGAGTCGTACTGTAAAAGCAACGGTAGCAGATACCACAAAACACCAGCCTTCAGTGGATTATCCTGCAACTCCGATGAGGCAGTAAGAAGTGCAATAGTCTGAAGGGCAGCACCAACGACAGCATTGGCAAATTCCAATTCAGTACAATGTACAATATATTCAAGAACTCCAGCACAATGAAGCATCTCAGATCGTGTACTTGGAAACTGACTAATGCATGCAAATGTTTGCATCACATTGGTCCCAATCATTGCAGAGGGTTCAGTTGGCGGCGTGCTGGGCTGTACTACACCTATACACCGAGACAGAAGAGTTGCCAGTAGAGGCACACCACCATCCCTCACAAACTCCTCACCATTCAATGCAGAAGAGACACACGTTAATGATGTAAGCTCGGAAGCTGCTACAAGAAGAGGAGCCCGTTCAACAGAGAGGCAATTGCTATCATCTTTGTCAATTCTCCAACATTTTCCCTGGCTTTTACTATAATGTTGCAATCAAAGTTCGAAGCTGGAGCCTTCATGGGTTATTAGGCATTGTGCCTCAACCCACTTCAACGTTCGATACGATCAGAGCTCTTCTTTCGCGCCGTCTATCTATTAGGTTGTTCAGATATCAGAAGATATTGCAGCTATCCTCTCCCATCTGCCCTTCAATGGAGAGTCCAGAGGGCTCGACAGATATTAGCAACGTAGCGAAAGATAGTTTCGGCTCGAGTTTAGTTATCATCCTTGTGGCGTTGCTCTGTTCCATCCTGTGCGCGTTGGCCGCGAGTGCCGTGCTACATTGTAGACTTCGCAGCATACGATGGCTATTGGTGTCCAAGCCGTCACTCCTTGTGGATGTGGAAACAACTAACACTAGCATCAAGAAAATCGATACAGAAGCACTGTCGGCCACGGTGTACGGTGTGAGCTCCACCTTCATTATCCATCTTCCTTTCAGGCCTCGAATAACATGATCACTGAAACCTCCCATATCTGTATTGTGCCTTTCACGCGCCAGGCTATATATGAATCATCTGGCTGGAGTGATTTTAGTTCCTTACGGACTTCCTCAGCAACTGCATTGTGCTCTGTTGATAATCTTTCTGCTATAATCGACTTTTTAGCCCTGGTACTGCCCATTGAAACCAGAAAAGGACGCCATAATAGACCCAGATTTACAAAGACGATAAAAGCATGTCATCGACCAACTGCATACAATAACGCGACGTCCAGAAAAGATTCTTTTCGGGCATCTTAATGAACACATAATTTGGACAGGAATTTCCATCTTTTGTCGCCCGAAGGGAAACAAGTGGAAACATGAGAATTCCGAGCATCACAAGGCGATAAAGGCCCAACTGCTTGTAGTCACAGAAATGTCCGTATCGACACATTGGCATGCAACCGTTACTTTCATGATCACGTCGTCAACGTAGTTATCATTGAATAGGGACACCTTCCCACCAGAAACAGACATAACATAAGAATCATTCTTTGACAAGGCTATCCATGAGACTGCTTCTTCTGGATTAGTGTTATTCGTATCATTTCCATGGGAGTTTTCCTTCCATTATGCATAAACGCTTCTGCCATCTTTCTGCCTGCTAGTCTGCGGCGTTCTCGTCCTCTTCATGGGTATTCTGTTCCCTCTGCCGAGCTGCAGTTCTCATTACCTTTATTCTCACCGGGTAATTTCTGTCCATCTGTTTCCATTTAGCTCATTCTTATTTACTCCTTCAATGCAGGCCACTGCTGCTTCACGAGTTGTAAAACAAATGAACCCAAAATCTTTTCGCTTAGCTGTAGGCATATTTCATGCCAATCCCACTTGTTCAATTTCGCCAAAACTCTTAAATATCTCCTGAACTCGCTCTTCATCCAAAGAAGGTGGCAACCCATCAACAAAAATAGACTTTACCTGGGCCATAACTTCCTCATCCGGCTCAATGCCGGATTTGGTAAAATCGACCTTTGCACAATGGTCAATCCAAAAGAAAACATCTCGCTTCTGCAAGCGCGTGAAGGCATTTCTAGCCTCAAGATGAGTGGGGAACTCCAAAAATGCAAACCCCCTATTTGTCCCTTCTTGTCGTTGATCTTCCCTCAAGGTTATTTCCTCAATATTTTCTATTCCATATTCTGTCAGTTTCTTTTGAAGAACCTATTTTGTCCATGATTTACAAATATTGCATACATAAAGAGTTTCGTTATCTTGGCTTCTTGTAACTTCACATTTATTCCTTCTAACCTGTGGATTGTTGAGCTCTGCCACTGCTTTTTGGCTTGCTGGACAATCGCGAAACGAACAAATCCAAAGCCCTTATTCTTATGAGTCTGAGGATTCTTTGCCAATCTTATTTCAACAACTTCACCAACAGTCGACCTGCTTAAATCACATATAAAATCTCAATGTGGTTCATCAAATTACTCTCAGGCATCGTCCGATCCTTGGCCTGAATAATTTTGAGATCCATCTCCCAAAGTAATTGAGAAACATTATTCAACAAGTCGAACCGGTCCTCCAAACAAGTCTGGCAGAGGTAAACCTGCTTTGGCTTTGGTTCCCTAAAATGTTGAAGATCAGGTGAGGCAAGACTGTTTTCAGCTGATGATTGTATCAACCCACTCGTAGACATTTGCCAGACTAGATCTGAATGCCCTGCGTGCCTTTAACTGTAGAGGAGCCAATCCAACAGAGCTCCCCATAATTTGCTGGTTGATACCCATAAGGTCGTCGTTGCCATTGAAATTTGACTTATTCATCGATTTAGAAGAAACCTTAGTTGACTTCAAAGATCTTGCAAAAGGGAAATTGTTGATGGAAGATTGTGTCCAAATTTCTCAAAAGAAACATCGCTCTTTTTTTACATGCATACGATGAGCCGTGAACTCCAACAATTGTGTCTGTGCAGTGAACCTCTCTGGAGAGTCCTCTTTCGATTTCTTATACTTTGAGCCTCGTAACTCACTTTTAATGTGTTTATTATATCATCTAGCAATCGTTTAAAAAAAACTTTTCCACCAAGTCTTCAAATCTTTGAACTGGTTTTGGTAAAAGGAAAGCATGGTGGCAAAAGAGCTCTTGGGCATGCTTTCTATTTAATGGTTTTACATCATACAATACTATTTTTGGAGGAGATCTTCTTAATAAGTCATTATCACGATATGTAAGCAATATGAGACTACCAGATCCCACTGCATTCATATCTAGTAGACTATCGATTTTATCAGCATCATCAACGTCATCTAGAACAATCAGAGCTTGGAGCCCCGGTAGACGACATTGAAAAATATCCTTTCCTTGGACGGGATTATCAATATGCAAACCATGTGTTGTCAAGAACATTATAGAAGCAACACCTTGCTGCAAAATTTTCCACGATAAATCTTCTAAAAACAGGTACTTTGGGCAGCATAGTCGAATTTAATATCTGTTACAATAGGTACCACGGGCTGATTGCTCCAGGCCTTTTACACGCCCGCCATTTATGAGTTGAGCTGAGGTCTCAACCACCTGCTCAATATTCATTAACTCCTTCCATGGAGGGTGGCCGAGACTGAAAACATAAAAAGCAACCCTTTGTCTTTTGAAGTCTCGGTAGCCAAAATGCCTAAATGGCTCCTGGGCGTTTTTCGCATTTCGCGTTTCGGGGTTTTGAAATGCAGTGGAAGAGAAACCCCTTTGTCCTTTGAAGTCCCGGTAGCCGAAATGGCTCCTGGGCGCTTTTCGCATTTCGTGTCTCGGGGTTTCGAAATGCAGTGGAAGAGAGCAATCCTTTGTCCTTTGAAGTCCTGGTAGCCGAAATGGCTCCTGGGTGCTTTTCGCATTTTGCGTTTCGGGGTTTCGAAATGCAGTGGAAGAGAGCAATCCTTTGTCCTTTGAAGTCCCGGTAACCAAAATGCCAAAATGGCTCCTGGGCGTTTTTCGCATTTCACATTTCGGGGTTTTGAAATGCAGTGGAAGAGAAATCCCTTTGTCCTTTGAAGTCCCGGTAGCCGAAATGCCAAAATGACTCCTCGACGCTTTTCGCATTTCGCATTTTGGGGTTTCGAAATACAGTGGAAGAGAGAAACCCTTTGTCCTTTGAAGTCCTGGTAGCCGAAATGGCTCCTGGGCGCTTTTCGCATTTCGCATTTCGGGGTTTCGAAATGCAGTGGAAGAGAGCAACCCTTTGTCCTTTGAAGTCCTGATAGCCGAAATGGCTCATCATTTTGTGATTTTGGCCATAAGAGATGAGCTCATGTGCCACTTTGTCTCTTCCACTGAAATGCCGAAATGGCTCCTGGGCGCTTTTCACATTTCGCATTTTAGGGTTTTGAAATGCAGTGGAAGAGAGCAACCCTTTGTTATTTGAAGTCCCGATAGCCGAAATGGCTCATCATTTTGTGATTTTGGCCATAAGAGATGAGCTCATGTGCCAGACCTCGTGCAACTCTACGACTCAAACTTACCCGATGACCGCCGATCTGCTCCATCTGTGGATCCTCGCCGTTGAAAACAAAATGCCCGCTCGCTTGATTTTAAGCCCGAAATGGACTTCTTCAATGTGCTGCGCTCGACGCTCATGACTTGCAAGAATTGGCTCTAACACCTTGTTTTGAAGAAGTTCCCTCAGCTGAGTTTTTCTTGCTCTTCCCCTTGTTCTTTGCTTCCAAAGAAAGGTTGTTCTCATCTTCAGATTTATTTTTCTGCTCTTCACGTTGAGACTCCTCCTAGATCTCTTCTTGAGGAAAGCCATCCCATAGTCTGTCCGAAGTAGGCATCTTCTCTCTGCCAAAGCCATTCAAGGCTATGCATAACAACTCTTCTTCAGGAATGATATCCCCTTTTGTTGTTAGCTCGTCTATGATTTGTGTGAGCCTAGTGAGGTAGGAAGTCACACGTTCACCCCTTGCCATCTTGGTGGCATGTAACTTGTCCCTCAGAGCCATATACCAGTTTTGGTTGTCACTTTGATACAATTTGGTCAAAGCATCCCACCTTTCTTTTGCTATTTTCTTTTCAGTTAGATGTGGAATAAGATGGTCCTTGACACCATCCAACAATATTCTCTGTGCCTTGGCTTCTTTCACCTCATGGAGGTCCAAGGCAATTGGATTGTGGACTGGTATAGGAACTGTTGTGCTGACATAAGACCACAACTTGTTCTCCTCGAGCACAGCTGTAATTCTGACCTTCAACTAAAGATAGTTTGAGGCCCCCTCAAGTCTATCCTCATACCTCACATTGGTAGCCATGAAAACTCTAATTCTGGGCCTTTGGAACCTTCAGAAAATCTGCAGAAATATTCCCAAGACTTGAACTTGTGACCTGTGTGCTAATCATAGGAACACATGTGTGCTAATCAGAGGCACAACTCTGATACCATGTAAAAATTTAATACCCAACTATCTATGATAACTTAGCCAATAGATTTTAAACCCAAAAATTAATTTCAACACATAAATGTAAATTTGATCTATGTTAAGGTTATACCAGTTGAGTATACATGCATGCACAACAAAAAAAAAAAAAAAATCAATCACACAATGACACAATAGATACCTTGGAAACCCCAGTGTGGGGAAAATCAACTAAGAGAGGAGATTTATTTGGCTATATGAGAGAAGGTACAACAACAAAAATTAAACAACAAATTCTTACAATATAGTAGAAGGATCTTGCTTAGTTCTAGGCCAGCAAAACAAGTGTTGTTCAACTAGCTTCCTCGAGCTTGTATGGCCTCCTTCTGGCTGTCTTGTACAACCTGCTATGGCCTCTTTTGATGGTTGTACAAGGCTATTGTGTGCAGCCTCAAACTACTACTCCAAAACCCTCTGGTTCTTCCTTCTTCACTCAGTTGAATACACTCAGAAATCATCTTCACTGTTGCTGCTATATATGGCCTTGAGTATGCACTGTCTCTGCTGCACAATATGGCTAGGAATCGGCCTCCACTGAATGACCTAACCAACATAGAAAATGCCTTCAAAAATGGCTCCTCTCTGCCTTCTCTCAGCCCTACTCCCACTCTCCTCTTTCTCACCAAATGATTGAATGAGTAGCCCAACACCCTCACCCTCCTCTTTACCCAACCTCCCCTCAATTGCTACCTTGGTCTCAATGCCCAACAAGAGCTTCAAGGGTCCATATTGAGGCGCCTCCTCTCTTTGGACCCCACACAACACTAAGGGTTCACTACTCAAGGCAGGGCCCCACTCAACACTAAGGTTGAGCGCCCCCCCTTGATAGGGCCCCATAATCCACTAGCAACCAAATTTTGTGGCTGAATTTCCTAAGTAAAACTTAGGCTAACTGATCAAGATGATATGGGTTAAATTAATGTCCCATGCATGCCTATGGGTACTAGGCATGTGGGAACACCTTCTGCTGCTACAAAAAATTAACATCTTTTTGGCATCTTAAGCAATGATCCATTTGAAATTGTGAGAATCTAGATCGATTGTTCTATATATTGCATCCACTGGTGTGGCAACTAGTGTGTCGACTAAGCAGTTGACTCAGATCATTGATTTGACTTGAAATCAAATCTAGTTAGTAGAGTTGACTATAAGAAATGGATGACCTGATTGTTTGACTATGGATTCTCATGATGAATTTGTCGCAGGGACTCCTTCTACAAGGGATATTGGCCTTCCTCGATGAATGATTGAGACAATTGAAACTACTAATGCGGATGCAGGTGATGTAAATGACTAAAGGAAGACCAAAGGACAAAAACAATGAGTCAATGTTTCTTTGATGGCATGTGTTCTATAGGCACATGATCTTGATATATATGCAAATGCACATGGTCAACATGAATTAGAGAATGCTATTGCTAAAGAGTACAATTATTTGATGAAAAACGGGACTTGGGAATTGGTTGTCCAACTGCAAGGAAAGAGTGTGGTTAAATGTCGATGGTTTTACAATACTAAATTCACATCAGGTGTCATTGAGAGACATAAGGTTCTTGTGGTAACAAAAGGGTTTTCTGACCAGGAAGGAAGGTGTCGACTAGACCAAGACCTTTTCTCAAGTTGCAGAGATTAATTCTATTTGACTTATTCTTTCCTTTTTTGGTCATTTTGGATGGGAGGTACATTAGATGGTTGTCAAGAGTGCTTTCTTACATGGTGATCTCATTGAAGAGATTTATATGGAGCAACCCAACAACTTTGAGAAGGATGAAAATCTTGTTTGTCGACTAAAAGCATTTCTTGTAAGGTTTGAAACAAACCTTGAGGGCATGGTATGCGAACATTGAAAACTTCTTCTTCAATCTTGGTTTCAAGCATTGTGAGTAAGATCACAATATTTGTGTCTTACATGTGGATGATGATATTTTGATAGTTGTACTCTATCTCGATGATTTGATTGTTACTAGTGATAGTGATAACTTGATTTTGGGTTTAAAGGAGAAGTTGACAGATAGATTGAAATGATCGATCTTAATTTGTTGCATTTCTTTCTAGGCATCCAAGTCTTACAAAGGGATGATGATATTTTTATTTCTCAACCTATGTATGCTTTGGATATGTTGAAAATATTTAGAGCATGTTGAAATCCTTTATCCCAACACCTAGGTATCTTGTTATCTAGTGATTTCCTTGTTGTAAATCAAATTAACAACTCATAAAACAACATACACTGCTAGAATATCCAACTCTAATAAAGATAGCGGAAACAACACTGGAAATAAAAATTATCACACAATACACAAAGATATTATGCCCATCAACTAAGCTTATCATTCAAATAACTTCAAATCTTACAAGGGCTACTGTACCTGGGAAAATGGCCCATAGAGAAATATAAAATACTCTAGACAATACCTGTAAACCCTAGAAATCTCCTACGTTGTTGTGCGAACTTGTACTTTCATGCTTCCCGATATGTACACGAATTTCCTTAAGCAAACCTGCATATATGTCCCTGTCTCCACTGAGACCCACGTACACGCACTCAAAGATTGTACGAAACTTCATATGATGTGTCCCTGCTGTTGTGACTTCAATCAACTAAAACCCACTTGCGACTGCCCCTGTTTTGTCTTCTCCCTGACCTAATCTCCAGATGGAATTCCTTCTCCACCTATTTAAGATCTCTTTGAATCACAATCCTTTGTGATCCAACTCTCTTTGTATCAACCATATCAAGTGTCTTCTCCTTCACCCTTGCCTTGATTTTATAAGGTAGAGTTATGACCTAACCCTAATCTCCAAAGTGTTTGACGGATGAGATTACTTCTCACCTCACTTGAGATCAATGGTTATTATTTAATTCACTAATGCTAATTAAAATATTTCTTTAAATAAAACTCAACTCACTAATAAATGAACTTTCCTTTAATAATTCCTTTAATTAGAGTAAAATCTCAAGGTAGAAGGCTTTGGACGACTTCCACATCTCTAGACACTTAGACCTGTGCATAAATACATGTCCGATGCACTTGTCTGATGCTACAAACATCAACACTCCCTCTTAGCGAGGAAGGTATTTTGCACCACTCCAAGTTTGTCTTTAAAGAATAAAAACTTCCCTTTAACCAAGGGTTTGGTCAGAATATATGCAACCTGCTCATATGTGGAAATATACTGAAGCTTCACTACTCCCTTCTAGATCCTATTCCGAATGAAGTAATATATGATCTCAATATGCTTGGACCTATCACAGAATAATGAATTATCCGAGAGTTTGATATAACTCTGATTATCGTAGTATATCACTATAGGATCCAACTCCTAATCAAATAAACTTGTAAGAAACTTGCAAAGCCAAATGGATTCACAACTAGCCATACTTGCTGCCATATACTCTGCCTCCACTGAAATGAGTGCTACAAAAGTCTGCTTTCTGTTGAACCATGTAATCATTGTTGATCCCAACTTGAAGAAACACCCTGAGGTGCTCTTTCTGTCTACTGCACTCCCTGCTCAATCTGAGTCTGTATATCGCTGCAACTCCACTCCATCACCTCCAAGATACCTCAATCTATACTCCACTATACCTCTCAAGAACTCGAGCACATGCTTCGTTTCTATCCAATGCACCTGCCTTGACTCCACCATGAACCGACTCAAGGTGTTCACAACAAAACATATATCTGGTCTGGTATTGACCAAATACATCAAGGACCCTATCAACTGATTGTGTATCCTGGGATCCACCAACTCTGAATTTGAAGTGACATCGTTCTTCAGATTAGTAACCATAGGTGTAGCCGTCGATCTACAACCTTCAATTTGAATCTCCTTAAGATCTCAACTGTGTACTTCCCTTGATGAAGGGAGATCACTCTCGATACTTGTTATACCTCTAATCCCAAAAAATAATGCATCAAGCCATGTCCTTCATCTTGAACTCAGTAGCCAAATCTGCTTTGTACTTTGTGTTGAAATAATGTAACTGCGAAGAGCATTATTATTATTATTGGATTAAATCTCCATTGCGGATTAATCATGTCATTATTTTTATTATTGTTATTGGATTAATTCCCATTGTGGATTAATCAAGTCGGTAATTGTATAAGGACCAAATCCCCTTTTGTGGATTGGTCATCGGACAATTACAAAGGGCAGAATAAGAAGTCGGCCCCAACAATTATCATGGAAGACCCAGAATCAATTAAAGGTGGGTTTACACCACCCGGTGGGAAGAATTGACCCATGATTGTGACCTTTCACACGTGCAGGTTGATATAAATAAGAGTCCTAGCCTCACTTCAAACATACAACTCACTTGCTCATTTCTTATGAGGCAAGCTGCAATTACAGTTGGAGAGAGGAAGAAGAGATGTGAAACATCTCACTGAAGGACTATCGTAGGTTGAGTTATCTCTTGAACATTGTTTAAACTATTTATGATAAAGAAGTTTTACTGGGTTTTCTCCCCTTAGAGGGTTTCCTGGGATAAATGCTATGTCTCTTGTGAATGTATTTCTCAATGATCTTGTACTTATTATGCTCTTATCATTAGTAAAGAACTATAATAATGGCATAAACATTAACATGGTATCAGGCCAACTGAAGGAAGCTAATTTGCAAGGAGAAGCGATCTTTATTCTTGGTACCCAAAAAAATTAGGGTTTTGTAAAAGTGAATATTTCCAGCTCCCTAACCACCTAGAAAGTTGTGTCCTCCCCAAGGATCATTTTGGCACTTAGGCGCACCTTTTCAGTGGCTTCGTCTCAGGAAGAACCCTAGTTTCACAGAAATGCCCGAGAAAACCGGTACCGGAAGTGCGAAGTGCAGAAAACCCGGAAGCACCGGTCGAAATCCATGTGAGATCAAGTTTGAGGGTAAAAGTTGGATTTTCAAATTCCAACTGCACCAGCTAACTTGTCTCGACTCAGCATCTATCCTTGGATCAGATTTTCAAACTTCGAAGTTTGAAAAATTAGGGTTTCCTCATAAAACCCTAAGTTCGCAGTTCTGATTCTGATCTGATTCGCGATTGTAGCCATTAGAACCAGTTGCAATCCTTGAAATTTTCTACTAAAGAGTTGTATTACTACTGCTACGGATGGAATACTACCAAGAATGCTATCAAAGGTATCTTACATATGTTTAATGGTTGAAACCTAAAGAGTATTTAGGGAGAGATCTCTTGCCATAGATCTAGAAGGATCTCAAGATCCAACACATTCGGAGGAATGATCCAACCAGTGTGATTATTTGATATACATCTATTTGTCATGACATTATCTTCAATCAATGTTGCATGTTGAAGTTATAATCAAATCATTAGAAGGATTAAGTTGGTATGGGGAGCTTATCCTAACCTAACCTTCTATCAGATATTGTTAATGTATACCATGAAGACAAAGTGTTGAAGAAATCTATAAATCACTTGGAGTGAGGGAGACCTAGAAAAACAAGCACTCACTCTTGAGGGAAAGGGGCTTCGAGTTTGATTAATCAAGATTCAAAGGTACCTAAGTGACAAAGGCGATGACTTTAGCTGAGATAGTAATCGTCGTAAAGTATTATGCTTAATAGACATGTGAGAATATAGAGGTAAATACTTTGTTTTGATATGACTAACACCTCCTCTAGAACCATAGTAGTGTTAGTTTGATCATATGGAAGAATGCTTGAGTCCACAACACAAGTCTTGTTGACCTCATTCGTGTGTGTATTCCTTACCTTTAATCTTTGCCTCAGATTAATTATAGGCAATGCATCACTTAGGAACTCACATGACATTGATTTTATTTCTTTTTATTATCAGAAGGATATTCTTCTTTCTTGTTGTTTTGTTGATATACTCGGAGTCACATGAGGAAATATATCTTGAGAAGGTTGCAGAGAGAACTAGCGTGTAAGAGAGATCATAAATGAAAGAAATCATGGAGTGGAAAAGAAACAGAAATTTGGTCTCTTTCAGGCTGCCATGACCCAGCTGTGAAGAATCCATGTGAACTCTAGAAGATTAGCTCACAGCAACTACAAGGCGTTACCATACATTTGCAAAGCTGTCATAGGTTTACTGGAACTCAAGGTTGATCAGGAAGAGAAGCGCCAATATGCAATGGATGTGCACAAGGGAAGAACAACCAGAACCGTTTCGAAGAGGGACAACAAGGCTGAAGGAGTCCTAGAACTCATCCATTAGATGTGTAATGAAATGCCATCATCCTCCATTAATGGGTATGTATACTATGTATATTTTTATTGATGATTACTCACTAAAGTTTTGGGTTTATTTTTTGAAGACTAAATATGAAGTGTTTAGTAAGTTCAATGAATTAAAAGCCTTTATAGAGAACCTTTTTGAAAGGAGATTAAGATACTCAGGTCGGATAATGGAGAGAATATACCTCAGAAAGAGCTTCATTGATTCTAGAAAAGAAAATCGCGATCAAGTCCTAACAAAAGCGATATGGCAGATAGAAAACTGAACCATCTTTGGAAAGTGTGAAGAATGATCATGATCTTTCTATGTGTTTATGGGAAGAAGAAGCAATGGCAGTTTTATATGTGCAAAACTGATTATTGCATAGTGCACTTGGGCTCAAGACACCGAGAGAGATGTTCACGGAAAAGAAGCCGGAGGTAAGTCATCTCAAAATATTTGGTTGTCCAATGTTTTATTGTCTATCTTAGAAAGAGACAAGGCTGGAACCCTCGAGAGAAGAGAATATTTGTGCGGAATCATGAGGTCTCCAAGGCCTTGAGAATCTACATGCCAGGTCTCAGCCATATTGAGATCAGGAGGGGCGTGACCTTTGATGAAGAAGCAACACTTAAAAATCAAGAAGATCTAAGCTTGAAGAAGTATATGAAGAGGAACACATAAAATCCCGAGTTAGAATCAGCGAGGAAGTTCAGGCTACGAGGAACACATAAAGTGTGCTCACTGATGAGGAGACTCACGAAGATAATGATATAACAGAAGTTCAAGAACCTCCTCAATGACCTTCTCCCACATAAAGAAAGCTGCTTGGGCAAGAGAGCTCATTCAAGATGGAGAGAGGTATGGTGTTCTAGAAGGAACCACGAGACATGTGAAAAGACCAAAGCCATTCTCGATTTACTGCGACTTTGATGTGCAATCTACTTGATGGAGAACCAACATGTTTTGAAGAGACCATTCGGAGAAATAAATGGAATGCAACGGAGAGTACAATTCTATCATGAATAATGATGTTTGGGAAATAGTTCCTAGACCAAGAGAATAAAGATGGGGTATCTACAGATGGCTCTTCAAAATAAAACATGTCGCTAATGGAAGTATTGAGAAGTATAAAAGCAAGATTTGACAAATTGGTTTCCAGAAGGAGGCATTGACTATGAAGAGACATTTGCTCTGTGGCCGGATACACTTGATCGGAGATACCATTATAGCTCTCTTATTTGCCAAAGTGAAATGGTACGGATGGACGTGAAGAGCGGCTTTCTGAATGGTGTTATTGAGAAGTGTATATAGAGCAACCCCAAAGTTTTGAGGTTGAAGACAATAAGTCTCATGTATGCTGGATTGAAGAAGGCTCTGTACAGGTTGGGGCAAGCTCCTAGAGATTGGTATATTCGCATTATGATTTCTTAATGGTAGGCCACAGTAATGTAGACTCAAATCTCTACTTCAGATTATGGATAATGAACCGATAGTACTCTTGTATGTGGATGACTTATTCTTAGCTGGAGAAGAAGAAAAGCTCATGTCATTTGAATGTAAAAAGAAACTTACCTTGGAATTTGAAATGAAATACAGCCTAATGCATTACTTTAGGTCTTGAGGTATGGCAAAACCCAAAGAGAATCTTCAACAATCAGAAGAGAAATTGCAGTGAAATCTTAAAAGATTGACATGCTACGTCTAGAGATCATGAATACTCCCTGGAAACAAAGCTGAAGCCTCTTGGTCGATGCCATTGATTTGATAGATACTGTCTGAATATTGGATCGTTGATGTACTTTGATACGACACTGAACCGGACATCTGTTTTTGCGACTTGCAAGTTAGTTTGGTAGAGCCCAGACGTGTTCACCTAGTGGTACATAAAATGTGATGAGGTACCTTAAAAAGGTACAATGGATTATGGTCTGACTATGATGGAGATCATGACTTCTCATTGAGTGCATATACTGATCTCTTGATTGAGCGTTGTGCAACTGAAAACTTCGGATATTTGTTTGATTTGGATCAACTATGATATACCGTGGCGAGTAGGAAGCAATCCGGTGGCATAGTGGAAGCGAGTACATTTATACATGTTAACTGTTACTTGAAACTAGCTTAGAAGAGATTCTGCCTGTGTTGATTGGAATGAAACAGCGATTCTATGTATGTTTAAATCAAGATGCGGTAAAATGGCGAGAGAATCTGTGTTCCACGACCGAATTGAAGCACATAAGAATCCGCTATCATTTCATCCGCTGACATGATGAAGACCTTGAATCTCGATTACATTAGCACGGATGAACCAGTTGCTGATGTGTTGACTAAGCCTCTATCTCGTTAGCAAGGATTTGAACACTTTGAGATAAGATTGGTATATTATGAAAGGAACTCCCTCGAAAGAGGTAGTAGTGATTCCTTGCTTAGAGCCTAGCTATTAGGCGTAAGCAAAGATGAGTCATATACGACCTCTGTTAGGCGTAAGCATGGCCATTTCTTGATCCTTGCTTATTACGACCTTGCTGTGAAGCGTAAAACAGATGAGTCATGATTACGACCTGTTGTTAGGCGTAAAACCATGACATCATGATCCTTATACTCTTTGTTAGGCGTATTAAAGAAAGATGAAGTCTGCCGACCACCATTGAAGGCGTAAAAGCATGGCTATTTGTGTGATCCTTGCTTCCCAGTACTCCCTACATTGAAGCGTAAAGCAAGATCGTCATACACTTAACCGACCTATTTGTTAGGCGTAAAAACATGATCTTGCGTGTGATCCTTGACCTTATGCTGTTGGCGTAAAAGCAAGATGAGTCATTGCTTACGACCTCGTTGTTAGATGTAAAGCATGGCGTCATGTGATCGCTACTTTTGACCTGTTGTTAGGCGTAAAGCAAGATGAGTCATGTGCGCCGACCTCGTTAGATGTAAAGCACATGGCCAGTGTAATCCTTAGCCGACCTCGGCCCATTAGGCGTAAAGCCGAATCGTCTGTACTTGACTAGTTGTTGGCGGCGGTAAGCATGGCGGCCGTTGAGTTCTGCTTCCGACCTAGTTGTTAGGCGTAAAACAAGATGATTCCTCGATTTCTGTGACTAGTTGTTAGACATAAAGCGATATGATGATATTACTTGCGTCTGACCTAGGTTGTTAGATGTAAGCAAGATGTGGTAACCAGGCTACTGACTTATCGGTATGACATTGAACGGTGTAATCTTGTGATGTGACAGCCTATTGTTGTAATGAGGTATCATTCTTATATCGATACATATTTATGCAGATGATGATTTCATTCTTTCGAGAATGATGATCTGCCCGATGAAGAAAACTTCGATGACTCGTAAATGTCTTTAGACAATGTTTCAAGATGATATTGGCCAGTGCGTCGCCGGATGCCAGCGATGATGCAGGACCTCTCTAGCGTCTTTGATAGAAGAATACCTTCTTGTATTGGGGGAGTGTTGAAATAATGCTACTTGAAGAGCATTCTTATTATTATTGGATTCGTCCCATTGGATTAATCATGTCATTATTAATATTATTGTTATTGGATTAATCCCATTGTGGATTAATCAAATTGATTAATTATATTATAGATAAAATCCCCTTTCTTGGATTAGTCATGGGACAATTACAAAGAGGCGAGAATAAAGTGATGACCCCAACGGTTATCATGGAAGACCAATATTAATTAAAGGTGGGTTACCCACCCAGTGAAGAGTCGACCACATGATTCTTGACCTTTCCTGCGTGCCGGTCTTGTATAAAATAAAAATTTAGCCTCGCTAATTATACAACTCACTTGCTCATTCTCTTGGGGGCAAAATTTTGCAATTCTGAGTTGGAGAGGGGAGAAAATTGAGCATCTTTTGAAGAGGACTATCTATATTGGTTTGATTATCTCTTGAACATTGTTTGAGATTATTATAATAAGGAGTTTTGTTAGGTTTTCTTCCCTAAAGGGTTTCCAGGGGATAAATGCTATGTCTCTTGTGAATGTGTATTTCTGAGTGATCTTGTTCTTATGTTGCTCTTATCTATTGAAATGCAAAAGAACTATAATAATGGCATAAACATTAACACCTTATGCATCCCCTTTACTGTGGCTCAATCAATCCGCATTAAAACCAATATGAGTGGATCAGACCAACAAGTATGAAGTACAAGTTAGGATAAACCTTACTCTTGTAAAGCCCATACTCTGCAAGTGTCTGTCAATCTTGAAATAACATGCCCTGGGTTTTAGGTTTAAGTCCATACAGGATTTCTTAAGCCTACACATGAGACTCCCTCCCATGTATATCTCTCGATCCCTAAGGTTTATCTATATACACTTCCTCCTAAATGATCCCACAATGAGGAAAGTTGTCTTCATCCATCGATGAATCCTCCACCTCATAATTGAAGTAATAGAAATAATATCTCGGATAGAAGCATACCCGGTGACTAGAGAAAATATATTCTTGTAGTCTACTCCCTCTTTTGGGGAGAACCCTCTAGCCACAAACATTGCTTAGCAGACTTCGATGCTACCATGGCAAACATGCTTGATATTGTAGAACCACCTAGAACTCTGGCCCGACCCCTCTGGTCTCATAACTATCTCCCAAACATCATTCCTCATAATAGGGGTGTACTCTCTACCATGGCATCTCACCATACATGTTGATCTGTTGCTTCCTCAAAAATGAAACGCTCAACATCAACGATGCTACTAATAAGCACCATATAGTTCAAACTCTCGGAGGCATGTGCACTCTGTGTGACCACACTCCCTAGTAGTCTCCTTTGTTAAGCCCTAATGTTGGCTCATTACCCTTAATTGGGGCATGTGCATTAGTAATGTTATTTTTATTTATGGCGACTTTATTCCATTAGTTGTAATTATACCTCCCTATCTCCTATATATACCAATGAGACATTTTCATTTTGGAATCATCTTTCATATGAACATTGAGAATTAGGGTAAAAGGAGGTTGCCCCTCTGAAGAGGCTTATTATCTAAAATTATCTCTTTTTCAAAGCGTTGAGTACTTTTTCTGAGGGTTTTCTATGCTATATTGATATTTGGTTCTTAACATATGGTATCAGAGCTCAAAGGTCTTGGGGTTTATTTGCTACATCTGAGACACCTTCTTCATTTTCACTATAACTTTTTTTTATACAACGTTTGATGGAGCGACTTGGAGGATATTTAGTAAATATCAAGATGCGTTGGGTTAAAATTTCAGCTCTGAGACATATACTTTCAGAGACAACACAGCCTGAATGGGGTTGGAATCATCACAATGGTCATCTTAGAATTTTAGCTATAATTTTTTTTTTCCTTAACGTTGGACCAACTCCGAGAGGATATTCACAATGAAATTAGTAAAGGTATCGTGGTAATTTCATCTTCACAGGTCATCTTAGAATTTAATAGATACACCACATTAGTAGAATAGAATTATCGACTAGTCCCTATTGAATGAATTTTAAGAAGGTGTTCAGTGAAAACAATCATAACTTCTAGAGTATCCAAATTGGTGGAAGTCGGTTCATTGGATCATGGACAATCTACAGGGAATGCTATTTAGAATGCGAGTTTTAGAATTTTATGTCAATTATTTTGTGGTCCATTGCTAGAGTGAGATCTCTGGAAAGGACAAAAATCGACAAGTTGTGGGAAGTTACCATAAATTCCACTTGGCACATCAATTTGATCATACCTATGGAATTAGAGGAAATGTCAGAGAACTACATAAGAACAAAGTTTCATGCAGAAGGGCGAAACTTGGGAGATACAACAAAATAAAGATTGTCTAAGCAGAACCACCTCAAAATCAAAGGGACTTCAAAAGTGATACTTGGCCAAAATGCCACCCAAAAGGGAACTTCTACACCAAATAAGCCTCTAGACAATCCTACTTGGACTCTTGATGAAGGTGAAGAAATGCGTAGGGACATAAATGATTTACAAGAAGATAGTAACAAAAGATGAACTACAAGAGATGGGGAAAGCTAAAGTTGGAAACAAAGTGGATGGATTTTAAAAGGAGATCATGGAAGTATTGAAAAATTTCATAATAGAAGACACTGAAAGTGAAAATGCATCCCATGGGAAATTCATGATGAGGACACAGGAAGGTGAATAAAGAATGGAAAAAACTCCAACTGGGTTGAAGAATAGCCGTTCCTAAAGATCAATATAGGAAATTTGTTAGCAATGGCCCAATCATGCTTGGATACTTGGATGGAGCAATTCTTTGATCTACATAATGTGCCACATACACAAAAGGTATGGTGCTTCAACTTTATATTTTAGAACCTAATCCAATTTATATGGTATCTATGGTTTTGTTCTCTCAAATCACTAGTTACTTGGACAATTTTTACGGAATAAATTATATCACACTATGAGGATATAAGGGGCAATACCTTCTTTATCCAATTGATAAATCTCAAAAGGGTTGATTACCGAGCACATTGAGAACTATGGATTGAATATAATGTGATATTCTAGATGAGCACTTGATTGAGTTTATTCATAGGAACTTTTAAAGGATAACATTCAACATGAGGTTAGCACAAGAACCCAAATCCTTGGAGAATACATTTAAGGTGGAAAGAGATGTTGAAAGTAAAAAATGTCTATGGCTACTAGAAGGACCAATCTAACATCTATAGAGAGAGAACAATTCTCCTTCTAAAACACCTCAACCTACAAGGATTCTTACCTCCAACAATTGGAGGAAAAGAAAAGCAAAAGGTTTATGCTTTAATTGTGACAACAAGTATGGTAAGGGACATAAGTGTGGTGAGAAGAAATTATTCTACATAGATTGTGAAGGAAGAAGAAGAAGAAAGAAAAAACCAATCTCAAGATATGAAAATGTAGAAAACAATTTCATGCAGAGGTTGACTCCATGATAATAAATTGTAATGCCATTTGTTTGGAATTAGCACTCCTCAAACCCTCAAGATCTGAAGGATACATCAAAAGAAAAGGTAATAGTCTAATTGATTAAAGCTGATTACTTATAATTTCATTCACTATACATTAACCAAAGCTCTCAATTGCTTTGTATTATCCATTGAGTTTCAAGTAATGATTACAAATGGGAGGAATTATCAATTGCTCGGGAAAATTCAATGGATATAGAATATGTAATGAATAATAGTCCAATGATTTCATATACCCATGGGTAGTCTGGAATGTTGTACTAGGGTAATGTTACAATCATTAAGACAGTGGCTTTTAATTTTCAAGAAATTTTCATGAAATTTCATTGGAAAGAAAGAAATTGAGTTAAGAGGTATCAGAAACCTAGTAAGTTTCTATAAGACTACAATGGCATGACAAAAATTATTGAAAAAGGACATCAAGGTGTTATTGCACAAATATGCTCACTAGATGTTCAAACATCTAAACCATCTATTCCTCAGATGCTCCAAAAGGATCATTATTAGCATTCAAGTATTTGAAGATATTCCCAAAGGTCTTCCCTCCACTTTCGGAAATCATTGATCATGAAATTCATCTAATTCATGAGAGTGTTCCTCTAACATCAGACCATACATATACCCTTATGCCTAGAAGAGTGAAATTGGTATGGTTGGAAAGAGAAATGTTAGAGGCATTGTTAGACCTAGCCGAAGTTCTTACTTTGCACGAGTGGTAGTGGTATTCAAGAAGATAGCTCATGCTGGCGTATGTGTGTCCAGATTATAGAGCTCAACAAGATCACTATTAGAATCGTTTCCCATTCCGTCCATTGATGAATTGTTAGATGAACTACATGGAGCAATCTATTTCACAAGGTGGATCTTCGTTTAGAGGGTATCATCGGTCCGAATGAAGGAAGAAGATATCCAAAACAACATTCCAATGAACTCATGAGGGCCATTATGATTTTTTGTCATGCCTTTTGGCCGTAGCAAAGGCTACATTCCAAGGGTTGATGAATTCCATTTTCAAGCCCTTCCTTGAAATTGTGTTAGTATTTTTGATGATATACCAATCTATATGAAGTCTTGGGAGGATCATGTGCGACATGTTGACAAGGTATACAACTACTAAAGGAGCAACAACTATGCCAAACCATCAAATGTTTCTTTGGAGGTAAAGGAGGTAAGAGTATTTGGGTCATATTGTATCTCATGAAGTGTCAAAGGTAGACCCTAACAAGATTAAGAGCCATGATGGATTGGCCAATTCCCATTGAAGAATCTTAGAGGATTTTTGGGTTTGGCCCAGTTACTACATAGGTTGTTGGAACCATGGAAGGAATATAACGCAGCTAATGGCACTAACTACAGAAGGATGCATTTTCATGGACTCGAGCAACTAAAGCTTTTGAACAACTTAAAGAATTGCTAGCTCTTGTCTGACCACTCCAGACTTCATAAAACCTTTATTGTGTGGAATGTGATGCCTGGGGAAATGAAATTGAATAACATCTATAATGTCACAAGAAAGAAGACCTAGCTTTTGAAAGTCGACTACTCAGGAAGGATTTTACAAACCCATTTAGAGAGGAAATGAGATGGAAATACTACATGCATTGAAAATAGGCGTCCTTACACCTATGTCATTAGGCACTTCAAAGGTCAAAGCAGTGAGATCATGATAGTCTTAAATACTTCTTGGAACAAAGACAATCTTGAGAAGAACAACAAAAATGGGTAACAAGATATTGAGTTATGATTTGAAATCTCGTCTATAAAAGGGAAGAAAATGTTGTGGAAAATGCACTATCAAGAAATGATGAATATGTTGAGCCTTTCTGCGGCAATGCTATCTCGATCATCCAAACCATTTGGATAATAGAAGCAAAGGTAGATGGAAGAATGGCAATGTGGACCTCTCATTCAAAGTTTGCAGCGGGATTCTAGTGCATGAGATACATTTACATGGAAAAATGATTCACTATGGTACAAAGATAAAACTTATATTTATTAAGAACTCCAAACTCAAACAAAGGTACTATTGGGATTGCACAACTCTCCAGTAGGAAGGCACTGAGTTACAGAAAACCACCACCAACAAGTCAAGGAAGGATTTTTTTTGGGATGGCCTTAAAACTATTCGAGTTTGTGGCGGAGACTTTTTGGTTGCCAACAAAATGGAGTGGAAATAATTAAAGACCGAGGTCTTTACATACAATATCCATCCCAAAATTCCGACCTTTGGGAGGGGGTTTCTATGGATTTCATCATATGGTTACTGAAGTCTGAAGGAAAAGAGTGTCATCATGGTGATTGGTGATAGGCTGACCAAGTACACACACTTTCCTTTCTCATCCCCTTAAGCTAGTATAGTTGCCAGCATTCATGAGCAGGTTCAAAATGTACATGAAGGCAAGATTATTGTAAGTGATGAATCCAGCATCTTCACCCAGTTGTTTTGGACATAATTATTTTCTTGTTTAGGGACTCAACTGAAACCACTTAAACTCATCTTAAAAATACTCAATCTGATGGACAAAGCGAAATAGTGAACAAATGTCACGGAGGGGCTATGTTTCTTTGTCTCACGATAAACAAACACAATGGTTCAAATGGTCACCCTTGGCGGAATGGTGGTACAACACTTCCTTTTATCTGCAACAAAAATGACACTGTTTATGGAACTTTATGGATACCACCCTCATGCATCACTTCTTCTCTAAAAAAAAATCTAAGGTTCAAGCGGTGGGAAGATCCCTTCGAGAATCAACAACAAGTTCTCAAATCTTAAAGGACAACTGACCATGGCACATAATCACATGAAACAACAAAGCGAGATCAACATAAACAGTGATGAAAGTTTTGAAGTAGAGTTGGGTGTTTTTAAGACCCTACAACCATACAAAGCGAGATGTGTCCCTCAATAAAATGAAGAAGGATAATAAATTATCACCATACTATATGGCCTTTATAAGGTGTTGCAAAGATTGATACTATGGCATACCAATTGGAGATTGGAGTTGCATCTTCAGAGTACACCCAATTTTCCATGTTTTATGCTTAAAAAAGGTTATAAGCGACAAGATCTCGGTTCAAACTATATTGCCGGAACTTGGCGAGGAAGGAAAAATCAAATTGTAGCCTGAATCCATCAGCACGACACAAAGTGTGGTGGGAATAGATCCATTTGAGGTATCTCATTAAAATGGAAACTACCATTCAAGATTCCATTTGGGAAGATGATTATTTTATACATAAGCATCTAGGGTTACTCAAGCTTTGCAGACAATACTTGTCTCAAGGAGGGGCATGTTAATTCCTAGTATTGGCTCATTACCCTTAATTGGGACATATTACGGCATTTAATGTGTATTTTATTTATGTGGCTTTATTTGCATTAGTTGTAATTATACCTCCTAGTCTATGTATACCAAGGACACATTTTCATTTGGAATCATCGTACTTGAACATTTAGAATAGGGTAAAGGAGGTTGCACCCTCGAAGAGGCTTGTTATACGAAATTATCTCTTTTTCAAAGCGTTGAGTACTTTTTATGAGAGTTTTTCTATTATATATTGATATTTGGTTCTTAACACTCACCCGACATCCCTCAATGTCATGTAGCCACTTGGTCTCCTGACAGAACTGGAATGGGATAATTCCTCCTCCCCACCTGAATTCTTAGCTATTGACTACTACTCATCCTTAGGAGCATCTTTCTCCTTGTCGTCATCCTTTAGCGTGACTCTTGATATCTCTTAGATGTCAAGTTCTCCTTGAAATTAACATCTCTACTCATAACACTTCCTTTGCAGTATGAATACATATGTAACTGAGGGACTCAATGTACTAGAAATATACCCTTCTGTCCTAAAGGCTTTAACTTCGTCATCTTCTCCACATGAACATGTATGTAAAATGTACAACCAAAGATCTTCAAATGTCTTATCTCGGCTTCACTTGCAGAAAGTCTCTCCGGGCTGTTCTCCAATGTCATCCCGAGGACTCTATTCTACACATATAATGTGTAGATATTTACACTCCTCTTCCCAAAGAAACATGGAAACTCCCAAATCTGTGTACAGTGAACAGAATAGTGGACTTTCTCTATCTGCAACCCCATTTCAGCAGAAGTTGTATGAGACCATCAACTCCCTCTTAATCCATTCCTTCTTGCAGAAATCATTGAAGTCATTGGAGGTGTACTCTGTCCCATTATCCGACCTCAATACCTAGATCTTCTTTCTTGTTTGGTTATCCACGGAGCCCTAAACTTGGTATCTTTGAAGACCTCATCCTTGGTCTTCATAAAGAGATCCAGACTTTCTGGAAAAAGTCATCAATGAATGTCACATAGTATGGCGTGTTAAAATATTGTATTGCAGTATATTCTAATTATAATTGAGTTATTATTAAATGGATCAATCCCCTTTTGTGGATTAGTCGTAATAGAAGACAAAGTATCACTAAATCCCCTATTGTGGAGTAGTCAAACCCTAGTTAATTGATGCTAATTAAAAATTGACCACAGAGGGCTAAAGTGGTTTAGCCACTAGTTGAAGAAGTCTTAACATGGTGAGAGACACAACCCTAAGCGCTCCCTCATTGGTATAAATAAGAGAGAGGATAAATCTCATTCTCTCACTCACTCAAGTCACTCATCTGAGTGTAGGTTGAAGGAGTACATGGTTGTGAAAAAGAGAGAGAGGCACATTTCAGTGTTGGATATTCTCTGGCTGTTTGGTTTATTATCTTGGCATTGTATTGACAATATATATATATATTAGGAGGAAGGTTTTCTTTGGGTTTCTTCCCATGAGGGTTTCCCCACGATAAATGTTTATTATTGCCTTGTGATTGTGTTTCTCTCAATCATCTTGCTTATGCTATTATTGTCTAATGCATGGAAAGAACTTGGCAACTCTAAATTGCTGTAATTGCTCAGAGCTAAATTGAGTAGAGCATATTTCACTGAGTAACCAAAAACGTCATTGTTTCCAGCCTACAAGAGAAAATTAGGGCTTTTGTTGGAAGAGAATTTCAACATAAAAAATATCTAGGGATTTGCACCCTAGCCTAGTGAACTCATTAGCAGCTTGGCCTTTTGTACCGATTGGCTAGAGACTAGGAAAGTGAAACCCTAGTTTGTGGTACCAAAAACAGGAAAACAGGAAACCAAAGCTAGTACCGAAGTCTGGAGTCAGTTGCAGCGAGGTCAAGAAATTCAAAGGGGAAGAATTTGGATTTTTTGAAATCGATTCTCAACCTGTTTCATATAGAAGCTCAGCATCCTAGTCCACGGATTAGAATTCAAGAATTTGAAATTTGAAGATTAGGGTTCCTCATAGAGCCTTCCCTAAAGTTCGCAGTTCTGCGATGTCCGGTTCCTTCATGCTTCAGTTAGAGTGCGATTCTACGGGGAAAGAGTTTTTGCAGTGATGTTGGGAAAATTGTCTCTTATTTTCCTGAGTACACCTTACCCTAATGAATCTTGTCGGAGGTATGTGCTTAAATGTTTAAAATATAATATTATTCTAAAGGGTACTAGGAGAGGCATCTTTTGTCATAGATCGAGGAAGGATCTCGGATCCAACACATTCGGAGGAATAATGCACTCCGAGGTTGATCATCTTGATATGCATCTATTTGTTATGACATTATTTTTACCTTATAGGTTGTATGTTGAAATTATGACAATCATACTAACGCTTGGTCAAAAATTAAAGTCAAAATATTAGATAGATTAAAGTTTATTCTCTTAGATTCATCAAGATAACTGTGTCTTAGTACATAGAGACGAGGTTGGAAAATATTTTTCATCTTTAGTGAAGGAGACTTGAAGGAAAAGAAACACACTCATTCTTGAGGACAAGACTCGAGTTCTATGTTGATTGATTAAGTTGATAAAATTCAAAGTTGCATATGACAAGTTTGTCTTGCTATCTCGATACAAATTAGCACTATAGCTGAGGTAGCTATCTTTGAAAAATATTATACTTGGTAGCATATGAGCATATTGAGATAAATTATGTATATCCTCTACAAAATTTCTTGTGTTGGTTCCTAGGTTACCATGGAGGAATGTTTGATCACAACACTAGAAGAGTGGTGATCTCATTTTGTCTTTGTATTTCTTACTTTGATCTTTGTTTTAGACATAATATATGTCACAAGTATTAGCTCTAAAGGATCTCTGTGATTATTCTAATGATATTGTTTTTATTACTATTATCAAAGTGTATTATTATTCTTGCTTATTGTTTGTTATTGTTTTGGGTCACATGTGATAACCCTAAGAAATCTATATTGAAGGTTGTAGAAGGAAACATATTAGATAAAACATGAAGCAAACTATGTATGACCATATTCATTTCATGTAAAGAGATGAAGAGAACTGTTTTGAGATCCAAACTATCTCATATGGAGTTTGATTGTAATGAGCAGAAGGCTTCAAAGATGACTAGACATTAAGAACAAGAACTCACAATAGACTTGTTCAAAATATATAAATGAAACCACCTTGATAAAACTATTCATTTGAAGTCGACTCAACTTTTCATGTTGAACTTGGTATTCTTAGCACCAAAAATTACATATCTGTATAGAGATGATGAGAATCCATATGGGCTTCGGAAAATCAAAGATTCAAATGCTTTGATCTAGAAAGTATCAGATGGAAGAGACATCTTCTGAGGTAGGAGCGAGATGCCATGAAAGACTAGTTGTAACTACAAAGACCTGAGGAGATATGAAATCTTGGGAATATTCCCTTGTCATTAATGAGAAGAAATGATCAAAAGTAGGATATACGATTTTTATTGAGATTAGAAGGGAGGAAGTGGTGTTGGCTTCAAGATTGATCTGAGATCAAGCATGTTCTTGGTCATACAAAGGCTGGTGTGTCTAGAGGATTCTCCCATCAAGACAGAGAAGACTATGACAAGACACTACTCCATAAATTGAAGATAGTTCTGGTATTCATGAAGACAACTAGAACAACCATGATTTATATAAAGTATGATGTCTCTTGGGAAATCCCCATATTTACAAAATTAGTGGCAGTTGGTGCATTGTTAGTCGAGACCATGGAACATGAATAAAATAGAAGATAGGATTCTCCATGAAGAAGAAGAGCTATTTGATGCTCAGTTATTGGCCACATCAGTTTCATATGAAACTATTTCTACTCTTAGAGTTCAACAAGCTATAATGTTTCTCAACTTCTAAGAAGCTGGAGTCACGAGAATCGGATCGAGATGAACAAGTTGCAGAGAGATTAGAAGACATACTCTTAGACAATGAGGCTGAGATGTTCTTTGCAAATCACATAGAACTAGCACAGTGTGCATTACTAAGTTGAAACTGAAAGTGTATAAGAGTTAGTTAAATGAGATGTGAAATTTGGATTTAAGGATTGAAGATAGAGACTCATCTCTGATTGAGTAAGCTCACGTCTGATGTGGCAGAATTGACAGTTTCCTGAAGGGCTTGAGCTTTACCAAGAGTAAGATGATTCTAACCTTTACCTCAAAGTTTATGAATGGCCAGACGGAGTTATATTGTTGTTGTATGTGGATGATTTATTCTTGGCAGGAGAGAAAATCTCATCACAAATTTGTTGTATGTGGATGATTTATTCTTGACGGGAGAAGAAAATCTCATCACAAATTGTAAGAAGAAGCTCGTTGCAGAATTTGAGATGAAAGACCTAGGCCTGGTGCATTATTTCTTAGGTCTTGAAGTTTGGCAGAGCCTAGAGAAGATCTTCCTTAACCAAGGGAATTATGCAGTTGAAATGATGAAGAGTTTTAACATGTTGGAATGTAAAGGCATGAACACACCCATGGAAACAAAGTTGAAGCTCCTGGTTGATACTTCGTCAGAATTGATTGATGCTACTTTGTACATACATATTATTGGTTTGTTGATGTATCTGACGAATACCAGGCCAGATATATGTTTTTGTTGTGAACACCTTGAGTTAGTACCTGGTAGAGCCTAGACGTGTTCACTTTGTTGCTGCAAAACATGTGATGAGATACCTTAAGGGTACATTGGAATTTGGTCTCAGTTATAATGGAGATCATGACTTCAGACTAATTGATTATTACTGATTCAGATTGGGAAGGAAGTGTTTTTGAAATAAAGAGCACTTCAAGATATTGTTTCAGTCTGGGGTCAACCATGACTTCATGACAGAGAAGGAAGCAATCCAATATTGCTCTCAACATGACAGAAGTAGAATACATTGCTACATTTTCCACCAGTTGTTAATCCATATGGCTTTGGGAGTTGTTGGCATATCTATTTGATCTGGAGATGGAAGCAACCGTGATTCTATGTGATAACCAGAGTTGCATAAAGATGACGAAGGACCCTGTGTTCCATGATAAGTCGAAACACATAGATCCGATACCACTACATTCATGATATGATGTAGAGGGGAGCTATTAAGTTCCAATATGTTGGCACATATGAGCAGGTTGCAAATGTGTGGACCAAGCCTCTGTCTCGTGTAAAGTTTAAATACTTTTGAGACAAGATTGGTATAGTCGGAAAGGACCTCCCTCGAAAGGGGGAGTAATGCTGATGATACTATGGTATCCTGACCAACAACGGGTGGCTTAGTTATGATTTTATATCCTAGGGGATTGATCATCCTTGGACAGATCCCGAAGGTCCAGTAAGGATGGTCTGTTAGAGTACCTGTGCATGTATATGCCAACTGTGGTCAATAGTGGTCGCTCCGTTAGGATTTTTATAATCCTAGGGAATACTATGATTCCTGGGCACATCCCAAAGGTATGGTAATGATGGTCTGTTAGAGTACCACATGGTAGCTTCGTTAAGATTTTATATCCTAGGGAATCTTATGATTCCTAGGCAGATCCCTAGGGTCTTTCATGGTACCACAAAATGTTGTTGTTGCACCTGCCTCATTATGTTGCCATATGCTGATGATGTTGTTATCTCAGCCTCATGTTGATGATGTTGTTATCTTAGCCTCACGCTGATGATGTTGATGATGTTGTTATATCAACCTCGTGTTGATGATCTCAGCCTCTTGCTGATGATGTTGTTATCTCAACCTCGTGTTGATGATGTTGTTGTCTCAGCCTTGTGATGTTGACGATATTGTACCAACCTCGTGCTGTTGATGTTGGTGTACCAGCCTCGTGTTGGTGATATTGGTACTTCAGATTCATGCTGAGGATGATGATGATGTTGCCACTTCAGCTCCATGCTGAAGATGATGATGATGTTTCTACTTCAGTTTCATGCTGAAGATAATGATGATGTTACTACTTTAGCTTCATGCTGAAGATGTTGATGATGTTTTATCCGTCTTGTACTGATTGATGATGTTATATTAGTATTGTACTAATTGATGTTGATGCAGATAATGATGATGCTCTAGCTCCATGCGATCAATGATGATGTTGTCGATGATGAGAAAAACTTCCGATGATTTATAGATATACCAGTCAGTGTTCAAGATGATGATGATGTTGCTGCTCTCTCTCTCCTGATGATGTTGTAGAATACCTTTCTTGTTAAGGGGGGTGTTGAAATATTGTAACCGCAAAGTCTATTCTAATTATAATTGAGTTATTATTAAATGGATCAATCCCCTTTTGTGGATTGATCATGTTGGGACTTATGTATGACCAAATCCCCTATTGTGGATTGGTCAAATCTTAGTTAATTGATGTTAATTGAGAAGTTGGCCCCTAGGGCTAATTAAAGTGGTTTTAGTCACTAGTTGAAGAAGTCGGCCCAACATGGTGAAGAGACACAACCCCAATGCTTCTCAGCTCATATAAATAAGATAGGATAACTCCTCATTCTCTCACTCACTCAAGTCACTCATCTAGTGCGCAAGTTTGAAGGAAGTTGCAGTGGTCGAAAGAAGAAGAGAGAGAGAGGCACATTGCTCAGTGTTGGATATTATCTAGTGTTTGATTTATTATCTTGACATTGTATTGACAATCTATATTAAGGAAGTTTTTGCTGGGTTTTCTCCCCCATGATGGTTTTCTAGGATAAAATGTTGTGTACCTTGTGATTGTGTTTCTCTTAGTGATCCTGCTTATGCTATTATTGTCTAGTAAATTGAAAATAACTTAATAGAAGATCTAAATTTAACATGACACTCTTTGCACTGATGCCACTGAAATCAACCCACTCACATCCAAATGGATAAGATCCAAGATCCCCTTGGACCTACTCTTGTTACTTGGAAAAGAAGCCTTGGCATTCTTGCCAAGTGCACACTCCCTGCTGCTCAATACTGAACTCTAGAAGACCTTTAACAATCCCCCTCAGAATCAACAACACCCTGTAGTGTAGGTGTCCCAACCTCCCGTGCCATAGCTCAGATATATTATCATTGTTGTGTACCAAAGCCTGAACATGCTTGCTTTGCAACCTGTATAAATTTCCCTCTCTAACCCCAGTGACTACTGTTGTGTTCATGATAGCTTTCTATGGATGTATGAGTACTTTCCATCTCTGAAAATAATGACAAAACCCTTGTCCTCCATAGTTGAGCCTGAGAGAAAATTATTTTTCGGTCCTGGTATGTAAAGCACATCCTGGGCATCCAACGAACCTCCTAACTCAAGTTGGAACATAACTGTTCACTCTCCCTTCACTACATACTTGGCATCATCACCAAGCTCCACTCCTGGTAAATGTGTTGGTAGAAATGTGAGAAACCAATGAGAAATCCTTCTCAAACTTCACTGGAAACTCATCTAACTAGGTCTCTAATGATGTTGTCATCTAGGTCTTTCCTTTTCCCTTCTTCTTCTCCATACATTAAGATGCACAATGTCCATTCTTATGACATGAGAATCCCTTGATTTTACTCAAGTCCTTCTTCTTCCCTAGCTACGATGATCCTCCATCAATGTTACCCTTCTTGTTAAAAATCTTTTCTTTTCCCTTCTGTTTATTACTGACAATGGCCAAGTTTTCATCACTACTTCCATGCTCGTTACTCTTGGACTCCTCCTGAGTCTCTTCCTAGATGCAATCATACCAAAGCCTCTACTAATCTAGGAGATGTTCCCGAGCATAGACTCCCTTGACAAATAGTTCCCAAGACTTGGGAAAAACATTCAGTGCCACATTCATGAGCTTTGCGTCATCCATTTTCTCCCCTATGGCTGGAAGATGATCACGTACCTGAGTGATCCTCATGAAATAACTGGTAACATTGTCGGATAGACATCTGCTCAGATTTGAGTTTATTTCTCAAGACCATCTTCCTTATATTCATGTTAGTGCTTTGGAATAAACCTACCAAGGCATCAAACATCTCTTTGG
>SNQJ01S0076591.1:5751-42459 GCA_010110895.2 Picea sitchensis
AGCAAACAAATTGAAAGAAAGAATAAAATGTGATAAATCCTTCAAATAGAAAGATACTTGGAATAAGGAGAGCAAACAAATCGCAAGAAAGAAGAAAATGTGATAAATCCTTCTCATTGTACATGGATGTAATTAGTATCCTCCCACAAAATAACCCTGAAAATAATATTTTAAAATATATTTAATGAAATTAAATACACAAGTAGTTGAACATATATTAAACCTCCCTTGAAGTTGTTACACTGATTAAACAAGATGTGAAAAAAAGGATGAATGAGCATACCTACTAATTGATCCAACAATGATTAAACTAATGAAAAGATAAACATGTTTAGGATCCTTTCTATCGAATGGAATATTGAGGGACACAAAATGTCTAAGTAACCCATGGATATTAGAGAAGAGAGAAAGAGTGTTAAATCATTGATAGATACATTATTAGTTCTAATATTGTACCACAAATATTTATGAGAAAAACATGCACTATAAATTATGAAAAACCTATGGTTTTCACAATACACCAAAAGTAATGAGGGTTAAAGATTGACAAAATGGAACCCCTCAAAAACTCATCCAATGGATTGGGGACTCTCCCAAATGGATTTGGGGACATTGAGATCCAAAAGTCAACATTTCCAACTAGCTAGAAACCAAATCAAAAGCACAAAGTTTGAGATTAATCTAGTAACCTAGAAGATGTCCCAAATTAAAAACCAAAGAATGTATCAAAGTCAAATCCAAAAGAAGAAAATATCAACATAAACCTATCATAACATTTTATTCCATCACAATATTAATCATAATATTAAATATTAAGTGGAGGAATAAAAATAGTAAACCTATAATATAAGAAGGTGGTTCAAGGAACGAATTTCCACACAAGTTGTCATGAGGAGAAATGAAAGATCGACTAACATTAAACACCATGCAAGCTAATGATTAAGCACCATGCAAGCTAATGATTGGATCACTAGCTCACTATCTAATGCATTTTATTATACCTTCCTATAGGTAGTGTATATAGCGTTCGATATGGTGTTGACTTGCTATTAAATCTTGTTGACGCACTTGAACATTTTCATTTTAACCAAAGTTTGAAAAAAACTTATTTTCCAAATTATTTATAATTGGTTTTCTGCAATGTGGACAACATTTTGAAGAGGAGTGTGCATGCAATACAGTTAATCTGATTCAATGTTGGGGGTCTGCGGCTAGGGTTTCCCTAGCCATAGACCCACGACTTTTCTACCTTTCTCCCTGCGACGTATTTGCGTGGATACTCTCTATCTCAGGTTTTTGGAGTTTTTCACGATGAGTGTTGTCTCCTCACCGTTATCCCTCGCAATTGAAGCCTCCTTCCCCTTGGCATTTTTCTTCATTGTGACATCTTCTCTCGGGGTGCCACAGTATACGTGGATCGGGTCTGCATTCATTGATCCTCCTGTGGCCATGTCCCCCTCCACGTGAGCTTGTTGAGTGGTGTCCTCTCTGGTGATGTCCACGCACATTTTGAAGTAGATCCGACCTTTTCCCAGTCTTCAGTATGGTGGATGCACTCTCCTGGGAGTGGATATGATTGATGTTTACTTCTGGTATGGTCTTAAGATCCAGATCCGGGTATCTATGGCCCTTTGCTTCAGGCATGTTTTCTTCTTAGATCTGGTTTTTTGTGTGCCATATCTACTTTACTTCTCAGACTATCTCCTCAGATCTATTTCTTGGAGAATTTTTTTGTCATCTATGGGTTTATGGTCCTCTATCTCTTCAGCCTCTAATAGGCATGGAGGTGTTTACTTGAATATTTCTAAGGTTTTGGCCCACCAATCCATCCCTTCTCGTTTGTTCAAGGCTTGATGCAATGTTAGGGCCTTATTGGTGGTCTTGGTGTCTGGGATCCCCTACATTCCCTTTTGGTCTATGATGTGGAGTGGTTGCTTGAGTTTTCTACTTCTTTATGGTGGGGTTTGTTTCAGAGCTTTGAGGTCCATCTCATGAGCGTGTAGTGTTGATTTTTCCTGTTGGGGTCAGCACTTTGAGGTATGTCTTGGGCGTGCGGCTTCTGTTTTTCCTCCTATGTGGTTGCAGTCTCTCTTGTGGTCCCTTTGGATCTGGTTCTCGATGGGTTTTTTTTCCGCTCTGGCCTGGTCCATCCAGGTTCTCTTAATTATACGTTTTTGTCGTGTTATTGGTTGTACTTTCTTGAGGCCTCTTGGATTTTACTGCCTCATTTGGGTTTATACCCAGCTCCTTATTTAGTACATCCTTTGTGGTTTTTTACCTTGGGACAATTCTGGCAACTAACACTTCTCTCAGTTTTCCTAAGTACTGGGCATGTGCTTTCAGTGCCTACAAAATGTAATTTGGTTCTCTATGGATGAATAGAATTATGATTTTTTTCGAGGAAAAAAAATTGGTTTTCTGCAATTTTATTGGATAATTCATTTCATCTCTTATTCTAGGACCAAAGGCCTAATCCTTGGAAACATCACCACACATTAAATTGTCATTTAATTCCTCCTCCTGGCGACTTCAGCTGCATTAAACTATCATTTAATTCTTGTTTCCAACCATTTTCATCCGTGAATGATCATGCTCTCGTCATGATCCTCCCCCTATGTTTGCTCTACATGTACAGATAAGACACACTTATGGAATTATGTGTGCCATGTGACCTTCGCAGTGACACATGGGATTTGCATTGTCACAAGCCACCGCCATCCTCATCCTTCTCAATATATAGATCCCAAGCTAGCTCTCTGTACTCTCACTCAACTGTTGTGGTGAACCAAGACGATTCACTTACATAAATACCCAATGTCGGTAAGAAAACAGGTTATAATCCATAAAGGATAATATATTGAATAATGTATATGAATATGAGATGATGAGATACAATAAGAATAAGGGCCTTATATACCCATGCAGGGGTGCCCTTCCATGAAGAGACACGACCTTTCATTGGGAAGGTGTCTCTTCATTAATTATGCATTAACTATATAATGTATTTATATTTATTATTATATATTATGCTCATAACATTGTCTTCCCCTTAAAAATGCTTTGTCCTCAAAGCATACTTATGGAAGACTTATCTCTTGCTCTGGCTTGTAGTATCATCTCCTTATTCTTTATTCCTGAATTAGTGATCATTGGGGACTTGAAACAATAGGATCTTCTAAGAGTTACGTAGAACTGTTGAATTGTAAGGGAGTCTGGCCAACTTAAATCGATCTTCTACACAATGGGGATTTTATGGGGTTCTTGTAGACAATTTGATGTATTTTGACTCCCTTGATAACTTCTACCTTGAGCATAATTTGTAATGGAGGTAATAATTTTTGACATATTTGTCATTTGTTTCTATGGATACATTGATTAGTTGAAGTATTGATTTTTGTGATTAAGATGTCTATAAGGCATCCTTGCAACCTGATCTTTACTTCTTGCACTTGTAGCTTCTTCTTGATTAACACTTGGAATTGAGTCTTCTTCATAGCCCTAGCTTGTTTCTACTTTGACATGTGAATACCTCTTTACATCAACTGAATCCTTTTGAGCTGTAAGGTTGATTGGGTTTGTATTAATTGCTTTATCCACAGTCAAGTTTTTTCCATTTGAAGACTTATGTAGTTCCATAGGTTCAGCCATTGTCTATTTATCTACCAATGATTCCTTATTGATAAGTTGTTCCAACTTGTCCTCTATCGTCTTCTTATCACTCTTTATCTTCTTAATCTAGGTGATTAAACTTTGATTATGGATTTTTAAACGGCAATTCTCTTCATCTTTCTCTGATAATTTCTTAATAAGATTTTGATTAGCTTGTTCTAACTTCTGATTTTGATCTTTTAGGCGAGAGATTTATTGATTTCGTTCTAGTAAGGTCTTGCCATATTTTTTCTCTCATCTTTAATTTGTGCGTGCAACTCCTCATTACGTTTTGCTTGGAAAGAATACAAGTTATTCTTAAGTTTCTCCATGACAACTTCATTTTGTAAATTTCTATTGGTCTCTTTATAATATGCTAGTTCGTCTTCCAATTTCTTGTAGTCATTTTGATATTTTGTTAGAATAAATGGTTTTCGACAATTTGTGCATTTAAAATTTTGATTTCTAAAGGATTCTTGAAAATTAAACACCATTGCACAAAATGGACATTTTGCCAAAAATGTAGGATTATTTATAGTTGTCATAGTTCACTTAGTACTTCTTCGAAAGTAAGTAAATGCTTAAATGTACTGAATGCAGAAGATCCTCAAATAAAATTTAATAATAACTCTTTAAACTTTATTATTTCCCATTTTAATATTCTTAAAATCCTTTTCTATATACTTTCTTTTTCCACTTATAAATACTTCACCAATTAAAAAATTTAACTATCTTAGGAGACTTTAAATACTCCTTTTTATATTCTTCACTATTTGTTAGTGGTGGCTAGGGCTCAAGAAACGCGACCATATGGTATAGTTCTTTAGAAATAAATACACACATAGACATATATATGGTATGGAATGCCATGGGCCAATGGTTTTCCAAAACCATGGGTCGTTAAATCTCTAAAGGTAAAATAAAATACTCACTGTTCCACTTCTTGGGAATATTTTTTTTTTAATTACTTTTTCTTGGTATGCACTTATATTTGTTCATGTGCCTTTAAGAAACCCTTTCTTTTTTAATTTTTTTATCTCCTCTTTTTTTTTCCTAATTTCTTCTAACTTTTGAAGCCGAAATAATATTGCATAGCCTGGTAATATATTTTTATTATTGTTGTTGTATTTGCATTGGCATATTTTTATTTTTAATGTTTCAGTACTTCTAATGTGTAGCGGAATAATTCCTTCATTCATGTAAACTTGTGTGATGAATGACCAAGGGCCACTTGTGGTCAATATGGCCCAAATATCAGAGAAACTTTGAAGATTTTTCAGTGTGGCTAGAAGCCTATATGGCCAATGGCCAGGATCAGTACAAAGCTTTGATACCACTTTGGTGAACCAAGCCGGTTCACTTGCGTAAACACCCAATGTAGGTAAGACAACATGTTATAATCCATAAAGGATAATATATTAAATAACGTATATGAATATGAGATTATGAGATACAATAAGAATGAGGGCCTTATATACCTACGCAGGGGTGCCCTTCCATGAAGAGACGCGACCTTTCATTGGGAAGGTGTCTCTTCATTAATTATTCATTAACTATATAATGTATTTATATTTATTATTATATATTGTGTTCATAAAAATTCTATCTGAGGACTCTTCTAGTGCTCCTTCACTTCTAGGATCATGGAACAGATTGTCATCAAGATCCTCGAAAAGGTCATAACTCATAATTTTCTCTTCTTGATGCGTAGAAGGAATAGCGACTTGGATGTCTTCATCTGGGTCATTAAGTGAAAGCACTTCATCTTCATTAAATGCCTCCTCAGAATCTTTAACATGATAAGCTTCATTAAATGCCTCCTCAGAATATTCAATGTGATAAGCTTCATCTCTCTTACTTGATTCATCATCTCTTCAGCGGCTTCATTATCAGATTTTTCCTTTTCTATCTGCAAAATTTCCTTCCATGAGGGATGGCGGGGTCTTCCCATGAAATGAGGAATAGTCCCTTCTAGGATCAGTCTACCCCAAAATTCCAAGAGATGATGTCATGAAGGGAAATAATGATGGAAAGTGGTAAGTATGGTTGGGAATGGCACGATGACTCATCAAAGTAATCTCCCAGAAACACCCCATCTTAAGGGTGACCATCTACTGGAGTGCCCCAAGCCAACCACCAACATTTAAACAAGGTAAAAGGTATATTTTCCAAAGAAAATGTCTCATAATAAAAAATAACCTCTGATACATAAGCTAGAATTCCTCAAATATTAAAATGATACCCACCATCATACCTAACTTGTACCACATGGCGAAAGACCCAAGTGACCTGTGGTGGCAAGATGGTGTGACAATGACTAAGTGTTGGATCATTGTGGTGGAAATGTGGGTCTCTGGCTATGAAAAAGGAATATTGTTGGTCATGTGGCCTCTCGACACTCCATATCTACAACCTGAGGGCCTCGAGACATAATCTCCTTAGTTATCCACAAAATGTGGATAACACGGACAAACAATGTCAGAGTGCACAAATAATTTTCATACCTTGCACACCAAGATGGGTATTAAAGACTCCGAGTGGCATTTGGTTCTAAAATACCATGTGCCTCTCCATAGGTACATCCAAACCGAAATGGATTTCCTAGACATATCATCATTGGGAGTTACCTATCGATATGCTATTAAAATCGAGCCAAAATTTAGGCACTAGAACAAACGCGAGTCCGGGTCTGCAAATCCGCAACAACCAAAGTATGATAAAGAAAACCCTAACAAACAACTTCCTGAAAACCGGTCCAAACCATAAGAAAAGAAGGGTCACAAAAAGATGAAGAAGGACACTAGAAAGTGGTGTAATTTCCATAAAATCCACTGGCACAACACCGATGAATGTCGCCCAAAATAGTCATTGGTGGCTGATATCAAAGACAAGGAGTCGAACATCGATTTAGAAAATAATTGTAGAAGACATATCATCAATGCAAACCCCGCTGCTACTGTCGTGACCGCAACAATTCAATCAGAAGAACCAGCAGATCCTGAAGAGGGGGAGTGCCTTTTTCATTGACAGATGTGGGTGAAGGGGACCCCACTGCATTTTATTGTTGATAGAGAAATCCAGAAGAACCTCATCTCGGTAGAGGTCATCAAACAATTGGGATTTTCGACTACACCGCACCTGTAGCCATTCAACATCGGGTGGCTTCGCCAAGGACGAGCTATTTGTGTCAGTCAACAGTGTTGATTTTCATATGGCATCCAACCCTTCAAGGATGAGGTATTATGTGATGTTGCCCCACTGGATGTCTGTGATGTTCTTTTGGGCCATCCATATATGTGGAAGCACCTTGTTATTTATGAGTCTCGACCATGTAGTATCATTGTTATTATGAGGGGTCATCTCTACAGGATACCATAGGTAGTTCCAAATACTATCCCACCTAAACAATGTCGCAAGGTAGTATATCATACTACCAAATTCAGCTTCTTCACAATATGTTCAAAAGGTGAACAGAATGACACTGCAACCACTACAGCCTCAGTCCAAACACCTTCTATCTGGTTGAAGTAGGTTGACAAGATTGAAGCAAAGTGAAAATATTCCTTCTACACACAGTCATATCATGTAGCCAGACTAGTTAAAAATGTCCAACCCTTCCAACATTAGGTTCTCAATAGCCTTCCACAAGCCAAGCAGCACAACTTCTTCAGTGAGGCAAGTTGCTCACCAATGTTCAAATTCAACAAATGTTTCCCCCTCTCCCACAGGAACTCAACGGAATGGAGACCATTTCTTCCTAAGGAGGGAGGATTGATCTAGGTGTATATCGATGGCAACCCACCTATTCCAACTGGCTCAAAACAGTTTTCTGGAAATTTACTATTTTTAGCAGTTTTTTAGTTCCTAAACTTTCGGTGCCATTTTGAGGGCCTAAAAGACGTTTTTTTCACAATTGGGCACCTCATTATTAAACAAAGGATCTGATTGAACCCCCAAAATGAAGCTCCTCGTCAAAAGATTTCCAACAAGCTATCATGTGCCCTAAACGAAGATTGTATGCCAAAGTTATGCCCTCGAGAAGTTGATACACCAAACTACCCAAAAACGAGGCCCGCAAAACTGTTGGTTTTTCATCTTTCGGGGTTAGGGTTTTGGATTTTCTTTATGATAAAAAGGCCTTTGGAGCCTCATTGTACTATCATATTCTTTTGAATGCGAATAGTTGTCACATCTCTTCTCAGAGATAAGCTACCATCATTCTAACGAGTCTTTCACTCTGTATTTCTACAGTTTTGTACATTTCGATCATTAATAGAAATTGTGTATAATTGTATATATGTGCCTCTTGTTGTACATCTGATATATCTCTATTATATTTTTGGATCTCTTGCAATATCTCTGTATATTTCTATGTTATATCTCCGCTCTCATTTCGTGCCGAAAATAATCCAGATCAGTGGTATCAGAGCAGGCTGCTCTTGATCGTTTTTCAGAGCATGTCCCTGACGAGGTCCGAGTATAGAAAGTTGGGTCTCGAGCTTGTCTCTCTTGAGTAAAATCACTCTCGTATGCCCAATAAACCCTCCATGTCGAAAGAAAATAAAAATGACGGAGCAGAAGATTCTATCAATCTGTTGCTTGAGCAAGTTCTCACGCGAAAGATGGATGAAATGATTGATAATTTTTCCCACATCCTTCAACGCCTGTCGATAACAATAGGCACGTCTTCATCAATACACCACTTTTTAAGCACCTCTCCTTTCAAGGTACAAGTTAATTTTGATATTCCTGTATTTGAATGTCAGATAGATGTGTATGCCCTAGAAAATGGTTAAATTCGCTAGAAGTGTATTTCTTTGTTGACAATTTTTCTGACAAGGAAAAGATCACCTTTGCACTCCTTAAGGCTCTCTCCCATGTCAAACATTGGTGGGAAAATTAATGGGAGAAAATTTCCACATAGGAGTCTGGAATATATGGGGCAGAGCCCACATGGGAATTTTGTGTGGATGCGGTCAAGGAACAATATTACCCTGTTGGTAACTATGACAACCAATACATGAGATGGACCACACTTCGGAAAGAGAGGGACCAAACAGTGTTGGAGTTCACAAATAATTTTTGTACCTTTTGCACCAAGCTGGGTGTCAAATAATCTGAGCGATATTTGGCTCAGAAATACCGCGGGGCTCCGCATAGGTACATCCAAACCAAAATGGATTTCCTAGACATCTCATCAATTGGAGTTGCCTATCGATATGATGTCAAAATCGAGTAGAAATTTAGGCACCAGAACAAACATGAGTTCAGGTCTGCAAATCTGCAACAACCAAAGTATGATAAAGATGGCCCTAACAAAAAACTTCCCAAAAACCAGTCCAAGCCACAGGAAAAGAAGGGTCACGGGAAGATGAAGAAGGACACTGGAAAGTGGTGTGATTTCCACAAATGAATCTGACACAACACCGATGAATGTCTCTCAAAAAAATCATTGGTGGCTGAGATCAAAGACAAGGAGTCGAACTTGATTCAAAAAATACTAGTAGAAGATAGTTCATCGACACAGACCCCATTGTTACCGTCACGACCGCAACAATTCAACCAAAATAATCAGTAGATATTGAAGAGGGGGAGCGCCTTTTTCATTCACAGATGTGGGTGAAGGGGACCCCGCTACATTTTATTGTTGATAGAGGAATCCAGAAGAACCTCATCTTAGCAAAGGTCATCAAACAATTGGGATTGTCGACAACACCACACCCACAACCATACAACATTGCTTGGCTTCACTAGGGACTAGATCTTTGTGTTAGCCAGCAATGTCGATTGTCATATGGCATCCATCCCTTCCAGGATGAGGTATTATGTGATGTTTCCCTACTGGATGTTTGTGATGTTCTTTTGGGCTAGCCATATATGTGGAAGCGCCATGCTATTTATGAGTCTCGACCTCGTATTGTCATTGTTACTCTAGGATGTCATCTCTACAGGATACTAGAGGTAGTTCCAACTATTGTCCCACCTAAACAATGCCACAAGGTATTATCTCATGCTACAAAATTCAGTCTAAGAACCTTCTATCCAACAGAAGCATGTCGACAAGATTGAAGCAAAGTGAAAAGATTCCTTCTACACACAATCATCTCATGTCGCAAGACTGGTTACAAAGGTCCAACCCTTCCAACATCAAGTTCTCAAAAGCCTTCCACATGTTGATATTATGGTAGTTGCGGGAGGTATTTACCTCCATGTGTAACCTTGACGATAATAGAATATCTCAGGAAGCAAGAAGAAACCCTAAAGCATTGGACATAACCCTAGAAGACAAGTCGGCTAAAAGAAATATTTAATATTAAGTGTTTAGCCTCCAGAATGAGAAGTCGGCCCAGACAGCTCAGGAGAAACATTATAAATACAGGACGTCAAAGCTCATTTTGAGAACACATCTCGCAACTACAGAAGTGAAGAACTGCACAGTGAAGAAACTAGGTAAGTGAGCAAGTCTGGGGAGTAATGCAGTTGCAGCTACTGCAACCTAGATTCTCGGTTTAGGCTTGGAATTTCTATTGGTTATGGTTTGGAATTTCTTCCTTGTGTGCTAGCACTAGAGAGAGGTATGCTACATTGATTTTCTATTAGGCCTAGGGTTTGCTTCCAGAATTATTCTTTGTCAAGGTTAAGGTGCTCGAGGGTGGCTTCATCCTATGGTTGGGTGAAAATATTGTTATATTATGTATGGTTAAACAATCACATCTATTATTTCTAACAGGTTATGGGCCCACACTATCTTCAGACAGTCATACCACTGGAGGATAGATTGGGAGGATTTTCTCAGTTACAGTTGCAGTTGCAGTCATTTTTTGTTGCAACAACGAAACCCTAACCCTCTTGTTGAGGCATCTTAAGTGAAGATATTGACCTAATTTATAGATAGCCTAGTGCACCCTAACCCAGTGCACCTCTCGATACTCTCAACAAGATAAGACACCAAGTTTGAGTTTTTGGTCAAAGTCAAAGGTTGACCAAGTCAAAGAAGTCATGACTTACTCTATGAAGTTAGAAAACAACTTAGAATGGGCTTCTAACTTTAGAGCATGGAAGACAAGAATTGATCTCATCCTTTCCAAGAATAAAGTGTTGGATATTGTGAAAGGAAAGATCGTGGAACCACCGTTTGAAGAAGGAAAAGAGAAGGAACCTCAGAACATTGCAATTATGGAGAAGTTCAAGGACAGTGACATCAATGCCATGAGTATCATAGTGGACTCTGTAAAAGACCACTTGATACCCTACATCTTTCATCTTGACTCATCTAAGAAGATGTACGATGCCCTAACTAACCTCTTCTCAGTCAAAAACATTGGACAAGTAATGAGTCTGAAGAATGAGCTGTGTGACATGAAAATGAATGATGATGATAGCATAACATCATACCTTGTGAGAATCTCTCAATTAAGATATCAACTACAAGCTATTGAAGAAATCATTTCAGAGAAGGAATTGGTAAATATAGTGCTCAATGGTCTTCCCAAGACATGGGATGCATTTTCCATAAGCGTGAATGCAAGGAAGGAGTATCCCACATTTGAAGAACTTTGGACCTGTTGTGCACAAGAAGAATCAAGGATTAATGCAAAAGAGAAAACCCAAAAGAAATACGATGATCAAGCCTTCACAGCAAGGTTCAAGAATTTCAGGAATAAGAAGAAGTTTGGCTCAAGGAAGAAACCAAATCAAGAAAAGGATATGTCAAAGATACAATGATTCAACTGTCGAAAATATGGTCACTACAGGAACCATTGTCCCGAGTTAAATAAAAGGAAGGAAATAGACAAAGCAACAGTTGCCGAAGAAAGGGAACCCTCAAAGAAAGTCAAGCAGGATAAAACAAACTTCTTCTTCTAAGTCAAGGTAACAATATTCTTCAAATATCTTGTATATATCATGTTTACATAGTTCGTGTACATATCATGTATATCTATTTCTTAGAAGAAAATATGTTCAAGGAAAACAATACCTATGGAAGAGCAAAAGGATAAGGATTGTTATTACGATGACTACAAGTCAAGAAATACACATGAAAATGATGAAGTATGTTGACAATCCTTGGTAACAATTCCTGTGGAAGCTATAACATAAGTAACACTGCCAGATAAGCCGAAATCATAATCAAACTTGAAGAGACCCAGAAGAAGTCAAAACAGAAAGAAGTCAACAATCAAGAGGAAATTGGAAAAAGACTTGTGATACTTTGTAGAAGGCAATAAGGATGCAGACGAAAGCGTGGACTTTCTTAGTTGGAGGGAGTTGATTACAAGATTCCAAAAGAAGAGCATGCATTCATGCATGAAGCAAGGGTTAGGAGGGAGATAATCCTAAATGATATGATTCATTGAGGATTATGAAGTATATGTCCATGTTCCAATTGAAAGTAGCAGCCATGATAAACAGTACGTGCTCAGTTTGACTCTAGAAGAAGTCATCTTCGAAAAGAAGCCTTAAACTATCCTCGGTTGTCCATCTACATCCATGATCCTATGACGAAAGGAAGAAGTTGGAATCTTCAGGGCATGGAATCCATAGAAGACTCCATGGACCCAAGAGCTAAAGTGAAAATGAGGAAGAACATGAAGATTCCAAGAAAGAAAGAAAAATCTAGAACAACCAGTTATTATACTAAGAATCACAAGACTACCAGCTTGGTTTGAACCCACTAAAAGCAGTCAAGTAGAAGTAATGGAAGATATTATGAAGAACAATATATGTAATAAATTGTGAAAAGGGATTATGAATGGAAGCATTGCGAGATTCAGAACTAGAGGTTCTTCTATAAGGAGGAGAAGACTATGACAACAGCTTGTTCCTGTAAACCAGATATACCTCTATCTGAGCTATTACATCTCTTGCAGTATCCATGGATTTAAGTTTAGATCAGTTGGTTGTAAAATATTTTTCTTCCCAATGAGATCATTTGAGGAAGAAGCTTATGTAAAGCAATCTCAATTTTTTGAGGTATACCAGAAAGAGACCCATGTATGCATATATAATAAGACCTTCTATGAATTCAAACAAATTGATGCAGAGTATCTCATATACAGTAGAAGTGTGGCGAAAAAATTATATGACAAAGATAGTATATCAGAAAAGTTACTCAAAAGTCTGGGATGATGGATTGCCAATCCATGGAAAACTCTCATGATAACAGAAGAAGTTCTACTTGGATATGTTTTAGTTTGAGTCTTGCCATGATATCATGAGCTAGAAGGAAACATAAGTGTTGAACTCGACCATGATATATATTATAATGATCATGGCTAAATGAAGCCTTCAGAGAAAAACCAATGTTCCATGACAGACCGAAGTTCATTGAGATCAAGCATTAAATTCTTTGAGATGAAGTCCAGAAAAGAGAAGTGGTTCTCCAATATATATCTCCACAGATAAGCAGATAGTAGATATTTTGGTAAAGCCTATGTCCAAGATGAAAAAGTTTGTGTACTTAAGAAACAAGTTGGGGCTCGTGGAAACAACTTCCTTATTGAAAAAGGAAGAGATTACTCCCAGGTTGGGAGGGATCACTGATGTGTTATTTATTTATGCACAATCATTTTTCAATTCAAAAAATGGTCCAAAATGAGCATTTCCTTTCCAGTTCAGAAAGTGGTTTGAGATTTCTGACGGACATGCATTTTCCAGTTCAAAAAATGGTCCAGATCAGACAGTCATTTTCGTAATGAAAATGGTTCGATAGATTGTTGATGTACCATAGACATCGATTCCCCTTGTGGCCAGTGTGGGAGAATGGTCTAGGACAGTCATTCTTCTTGGCAGTCACTCTGAGTAGTGGTCAAGTAGAATGGTCTGCCTCGTCGAGCAATCATTCTTTTGAATTTCACAGTTGTGAGCAATTTCGAAGAATGGTCTGTTTTGGAGGTTGGTGTAGGACAGTCATTTCCATAGGAAATGGTCCAGATAATCATTCCCTAGGGCAGACTCATTCTCTCCAGGTTGCACTATGTTTAGTGCCAGAGGAATGACCCAGTTAGGTGAATGGTCCAGGTTCAAAAATCAGGGACAGGAATTCCCTATGGCAGACTCATTCTATCCAAGTTGCACTATGTTTAGTGCTAGAGGAATGGCCCAGTTAGGTGAATGGTCTAGGCTCAGAAATCAGGGACAATTATTCTTCTATGATTGAGAAGAATAGTCCAGATAGTCCATGGCTGATGTTTTACTTTCTGAGGGAAGATTCTCTTCCAGATCTCACAGATGTGAGTGGAAGAATGACCCAGATGATTTATCTTATATCATGATATTGTTTCTATGCAAGTTGATATCAAATGATATGATTGCTATGAAGACTATATGTCTCTGAAAAGTAGGTGTATGCTATTGTGGTGTATGTGTTCCACTGGTTGTGACTATGTGTCACTGATTAAGTATTTGTGTGCTACTTGGTGCGGTTGTGTACCATTGGATAGTAGTTGTGTACTACTATTGATAGACACAGTTGTGTTCTATTGAATGACATTGTTTTGATTGCCATGTAGACTATCAGTAGTGTTGAAAATGACTATTAGCTAGATGGATAGTGGACAAACATTCTCCAGGCAGAAAATGGTCTAGGACATTTATTCTTCTAATATGTATGTCTAGATTAGAAGAATAGTCCTTGTAGCCCATGGCATGGCTTCCATCATCTGTTGGAATAGTTATTCTTCTAAGAAATATGTCTGGATTAGAAGAATGGTTCTTGTATCACTCTGTGGAGTGAGTGACTTATTCAACATCATGCTTGATTACTCAGTTGGAGTATGGTTTTGAGAGATGATGCAGTTTATACTGATAGTGATGATGGTGGTCATGATCTAATCATGAAACAGCATGTATCGCTATGATAATGCTACCTGTTGAATGGTATGTTTGTGCTCAAAACCATTTCCTTCAATACCTCCCTAGCTAGGAGGGAGTGTTGATATTATGGTAGTTGTGGGAGGTATTTACCTCCATGTGTAACCCTGATGAGAATAGAATATTCTGGGAAGAAAGAAGAAACCCTAAAGCATTGGACATAACCCTAGAAGACAAGTCGCCTAAAAGAAATATTTAATGTTAAGTGTTTAGCCTCCAGAATGAGAAGTTGGCTCAGACAACTCAGAAGAAATAGTATAAATACAGGACGTCATGGCTCATTTTGAGAACACAGCTAGCAACTGCAGAAGTGAAGAAGTGTGCACTGCAGAAACTAGGTAAGTGTGCAAGTCTAGGGAGTATCTGCAACTACAACGACTATAACCTGTATTCTCGTTTTAGGCTTGGACTTTCTATTGGTTATGGTTTGGAATTTCTTCCTTATGTATTAGCTCTAGAGAGAGGTACGCTACATTGATTGGCTATTAGGCCTAGGGTTTGCTTCCAGAATTATTCTCTGTCAAGGTTAAGGTGCTCGGGGGTGGCTTCGGCCTATGGTTGGGTGACAATATTTCTATATTGTCTATGGTTAAACGAGCACATCTATTATTTCTAACACCATAAGCCAAGTAGCTCAACTTCTCGAGCAAGGCAAGCAGCTCACCAAGGTTCAAATTCAAAAAATGCTTCCCCCTCTCCCATGGGAAGTCAACGCAATGGAGACCATTGCTTCCTAAGGAGGGAGGATTGATCCAGATGGATATCAGTGGCCACCCACCTATTCCAACTAGCTCAAAATAGTCTTATGGAAATTTACTAATCTTAGCAGTTTTTCGGTTCCTAAACTTATGGGGCCATTTTGAGGGCCTAAAAGAAGATTTTTCACGATAGGGAACCTCAATCGTTTCCAAAGGCTCCGATTGAGCCCCCAAAATGAATCTCCTCATCAATACCTTTCCAACGAGATATCGTTCACCCTAAACAAATATCCTATGCCAAAGTTACGCCCTCGAGAAGTTGATACACCAAACTACCCAAAAACGGGGTCCACAAAACTATTGTCTTTTCATCTTCTGGGGTTAGGGTTTTGGATTTTCTTTATGATAAAAAGGTATTTGGAGCCTCATTGTAATATCATATTCTTGCGAATATGAGTAGTCATCACATCTCTTCTCAAAGATAAGCTGCCACCATTCTAGCGAGTCTTTCACTCTGTATTTCTACAGTTTTTTACATTTCGATCATTAATAGAAATTGTGTATTATTGTATATATGTGACTCGTGTTATATATCCGATATATATTTGTTATATTTGTGTCTCTCTTGCAATATCTCTGTATATTTATGTGTTATATCTCCACTCTCATTTTGTGCCAAAAATAATACAGAATAGTGGTATCAGAGTAGGTCGCTCTTTATCATTTTTCGGTGCATGTCCTTGACGAGGTCTGAGTATATAAAGTTGGATCTCAATCGTGTCTCTCTTGAGGACAATATCTCTCACATTCCCAAGAATCCCTCCATGGTGGAAGAAAATAAAAACGATGGAGCAGAATATTCTATCAATTTGTTGCTTGAGCAAGCTCTCACGCGACAGAGGGACAAAATGATTGAGAATTTTCCCCATATCCTTCAACGCCTGTCGATAATAGTAGGCACGTCTTCATAAAGCAGCCACTTTGGAAGCACCTCTCCTTTCCACGTACAATTCAATTTTAATATTCCCATATTTGAAGGTCATATACATGCAGATGCCCTAGAAAAATGGTTAAATCTACTAGAAGGTTATTTCTTTGTTCACAATTTTTTTGAAAGGGAAAAGATCACCTTTGCACTCCTTAAGGCTCTCCCCCATGTCAAACATTGGTAGGAAACTTAATGGGAGCAAATTTCCATAGAGGAGTCTGGAATATATGGGGTTGAGCCCACTTGGGATTTTTTTTTGGATGCGGTCAAGGAACAATATTACCCTATTGGTAACTATGATGACCAATACATGAGATGGACAACACTGCAGCAAGAGAGGGGCCAAACAATGTTAGAGTTAACAAATAATTTCCATACCTTACGCACCAAGCTGGGTATCAAAGACTCTGAGCAAAATCTGAAGGATCAGATTCTGTCACTAAGAGGAGGGGGTGAATCAGTGACAGAATAATTTGATCATATTTTTACTTTTGTCAATGCAAACCAAATTTAAACACAATATTTTATCGTCGAACCCCATTGGGAAAACCACAAACACTTTTCTATTAACTGCAAAATTTTGTTTTACAAGTTACAATAGAAGGTATATGTTCTTCCTCTTTAGATCAACACCCACTGATCAAGATGCACCTAAACCCCTGTTCAGCAGCTCCAACTAGTAGGAAGTTACAACCCCCTATTTAGTCAGTTGTAACTGAAAAGGAAGCACCTTCTCCCCTGCAAGCTCCAACCTACCCTTGCAATTCCCTGCCACCCTTTGTTCATCAATCTGGAAATAGGATATGCAGTCCAATAATGGTCTTCTATATTAAACATTGGATTGCATAATTGTTGCTATGTCTCCTTTTGTTCTTGATCTTCAATAAGACATTGACAGTCACACACTTCATCTTCACATTTCAACATTCTTATAAGTCTAGAATATTTTCAACACAACTCTTTATAAAAAACATGTATGTTCATTCAAGATTACATAAATTTAATTAAAATTGTTTATTACTAACATAGTTATCATTCTTCTTTGATTTAATTCCATCTTTTAATGAATGATTTTAACAAATATCCAATCTAACTGTTTTTCTTTTTGTGCAGGTTACTGTCTTTGTTTTACTGCGGGGTTTTACTAATTTTGGTGATGACAACATGTAAACCTTTCAGCAGTTATGGTGGAGTTTTAATAGCCTCTATTATCTTCTTCGTGTGATCCACGTTCGCCATAAATTTGTCATTTTACCAAAATCGTGATAGTGTGAGATTTTTGGTATTGTACAGGGTTTTTAACTACTTTTGGCGAACATCCACAATTGGTAGTATGTCGAAAAATCCGACAGAAATAACAGTCTCAACATTCGAAAGTTTATTAACTTGGTAGCGAATTTTGGTGACCCTCCAAACTTGGCGCTATGCCAAAAACTCTGATAAAATTGGCAGTCTCACCACCAATTGACATAATAGACTCTCCTAAACCCATGGTCACTCATATGACCGTCGCGCCAACAGTGTAAAAAAAATATTTATCCAACGAACTATATCATCTCCTCAATAGATCAACGTTTGTTATCATTTCTTCCAAAAGGTAGGGGGGCTGACAGGTCGTCTTGGGCTCTAGGTTGGTGATCTTCTGGTGAAGTATAAGCACCTAGAGCCCCCGCCTTACTTTTTCACTATGCGTTGAATAAATGTAGTGACAATCGTATATATAAACCCACATAACCATTTATGCATTACCAATGTGGGATAAATCCTATTTGAACGAGTCAATCGGCACAGTCGATCTCTTGATCGGACGGTTGTTGAGTCTTCACAGTCAACTTTGTAGGCTCAGTTGGCTTGAACGATAACGTCACCCGCTACACTGGCATCAAAAGATACTTCCTTTCCATCTAGAGTAGTTGTAGCTTCTTCAGAAGGATATTTTCTATGATAAAACTGAGTCTCGACCCCTAATTCATTGCCATATTTTTGATGCACCATATTGACAATGCCTCTCTTCATCCTGATGACCGTTGTTGCTGTAATTATTTATTTCGTTGTCTAGTTTACTATCACAACAAATTGGGACCTAAAATTTTCTCTGCCATCCAAGATTTTTCTTTTCTCCAACCCATGTAACCATTACCTATGCACCAAGAGGCTAAGGGTCATTGCTACAATCCATTTCTTTGACCTGCATCTCAATCAATAGAAGTCTGGAGACCTACAAATTGTTTACACGGGGATAAATTATCCTTGACATCTTCATAACTGTAGAAATAATTGTTTTCCTCATCTCTGTCATTGCCAGGGAAATTCCTCTCATCATCATGGTTGTTACTGCATATTGGATCTTCAATATTTCTCAGTCGTCCAGGCTTCTTCTTTGCTTCAACTGTGTTAACCAACACTAGTGTACTAGCAGATTGCATGGCAGAGAAAAAATATGTATCTACTCAAACTTCTCACAAGATTTCTTGAGTTGAAGATGTAACTTTACATTAAGATAATCAATCTATGTGTACAGTGTTTGTAGCTTTCCTAATAGTTCCTTTACTTGGAAAGAATGCAAAAACAAATTTGGCACTATCTTTTTCAACAACAATAGACAAAATTTCTTCAAGCCATAATTTTGGTGCATTTAGGGCATGTGAAAGATCCAACTTTAAGCTACTAATTTATGTATTAATAGCCTCAAATTCCTCCTCAAGTCCTCTCGTTGAGATTATAGAAACTTATTCTTATGCTGGAAATTAGGTCTCTTGTTTCTTGTAAATTCATCTACATCAGCTCTTTCATTGACACAAATTTCTCTCTCTTTTCTTCAAAAGCATTTTAGGTTCTTTGAATCTCATCAATCAAAGAACCTCTTTCTATTGCCAACTCTTGCCCTGCATTCTTCAATTGTTTTAGGTATATCTAGATAAAGGAACCAAGCAGATGTATAGGGATCCCATGTAGGAATGATCAACTAGGCAAAGGTATTGGATATGAAGCATGTTTTCTAGATCATCAAGAACTTTGCAGGGAAATATTTTGTGGCTCAAAGTCAAACATAAATGCCTCATTAGTATCCTTATTCCAGTCATGATTATGAAGTAGAGTCAATACTATCAATGCCAATGCCATCAATGTTATTATCATCATCACAGATCTATTGTCAAAGACAATGCCATCAATGCCAACCTGTATTTCCATATTTCCAACAATCTCCCCCTATGGCATTGATGGCAATACTATTTTCATTTCTCCCCCTTTGACATCAAGGGAAAAGGGTTGAATGACTCCCCCTAACTTTGATCACTGTCTCCACCTGAATTGATGTCAATTGATGCATTATTTTCTTGAGAGATTAGATTGGAAGAGAGACTAGTCCCAATCTTTGCCTAAGATATTCAAATACATCTATGTTTAAGGGTTTAGTGAAAATATATGCAACATGTTCTTGTGTTTGGACATATTCCAATTTAATGTTCTTATTTTAGTATGATCTCTTAGATAGTGGTATTTTATTGGAATGTGTTTTGATTTGGAGTGTTGGACAGGGTTCTTGGAGAGACTTATAGCACTTGTATTATCACAGTAGATAGTAGTGGGTTCTTCAAACATTATTTTGATGTCTTGTAAGGTTTGTTTCATTCATTCCACTTCTGTGCAACATTTTTTTGTTGCAATATACTCAGCTTCAGTGGTAGACAGAGAAATTGAGGATTGTTTCTTGCTTATCCAAGTTACCAATGATTCCCCTAAGAACAATGCTCCTCCACTTGTACTTTTTCTGTCATCTACACAACCTGCCCAATCTGCATCTGAATAGGCCCTTAAAGAGAATGAATTCTTTCTAGGGTACCACAAACCAAGATCTATGGTTCCTTTTAAATACCTAAAGATTATTTTCACAGCTTGAACATGGCTTTCTTTTGGTGCAGGTTGGAATCTAGCCACCATTCCAATAGCTTGCTTGACATCATGTCTGGAATTTGTTACATAGTGTAAACTCCCAATCATTGATCTGTAGTGTTTTGGATCTACAACCTTGGACTCATCTTCCTTTCTTAGTTTGCATCCTACTATCATAGGTGTACAAACATGTTTGCAATCCTCTAACTGAAATTTATTAAACATATATTTAACATACTTGGACTGATGGATAAATAATCCCCTTTTGGACTGCACTATTTGTAATCCTTGAAAGAAAATCAGTGCACCAAGAAAGGACATTTCAAATTCTTGCTACATCCTCCTAGCAAAGTCCTTACTCATTTTTTCATCATCACTCCCAAATATAATATCATCAACATATACTTCCACAATAATCATGCTATCACCAACAATTTTACAATAAATATTGTTTTATGTTGATCCTCTTTTGAGGCCTTGTACTTGTAAATAAGAATCTATCCTTGCATACCATGCTTTGGGTGCTTGTTTTAGCCCATAGAGTGATTTCTTTAGTTTACAGACATAGTCTCCTTTGTTATTTAATTGAAATCCTTCTGGTTGCTCAATATAGACTTCCTCTTCTAAGTTTCCATTGAGAAATGTTGACTTGACATCCATCTGGTATAATTTCAATTTTTTGTAGTGGGCAAAAGCTAAGAACATCCTAATTGCCTCTAATTTAGCCACAGGTGCAAAGATTTCTTCAAAGTCTACCCCTTAAACATGATCATACCCTTTACATACCAATCTGGCTTTGTTCCTAATTACTTGCCCATTCTCATTCACTTTGTTTTTAAACACCCATTTAGTTCCAATGACATTCTTATTTTTTGGTCTTGGAACCAGTTCCTAAGTTTGATTTTTTTCAATCTGGTCCAATTCTTCATTCATAGAATTGACCCAATTCTCATATTTTCATGCCTCTTTTATTGAGTTGGGATCAATATGTGACAAAAGTTATATTTATGTCTAATACAACAGTTTTCTTCGTGTCTGCACTCCATTGCTTTTATTTCCAATAATCGGTTCTTCAGGATGATTCTTTTGAGTCATTCTTGAGGGTGTCTTTGTGTCTCTTCTTGGGGATTCTTCTCTTATATATTCTTCTCGAATATCTTCCTCTTCTTCACTGGTATCCATTTCATACTCTTGTATATCTTCTTTTTCTTCTTTATTCTCTTCTACTTCTTCTGCTTGTGAACCAACTGACTCATCGTCATCTTCATCTTCATTGTCAAGTATGGTCTCTTGATAATTGATCTTTATTGTTTTTAAATCAACCACCTTAACATCTACACTCTCAACAATCTTATGTAATCTAACATTGTAGCATCTGTATGCTTTCTTGGTAGAAGCATATCCAAGAAAGATACCTTCATCAGATCTAGCATCAAATATTTTGAGATTCTCATCAAGCCTTTTAATGTAACACTTACTTCCAAAGACCTTGAAGTATTTTACCGAAGGAGCTCTCCCAAACCATAGTTCATAAGGAGTCTTATTACTATTAATCTTGATCTGACCTCTATTTAATATGTATATTGTTGTGCCTACAACTTCCCTCCAATATCCATCAGATAATCTTGCTTCATTAAGCATACTCCTTGCAGCCTCCTGGACTGTTCTATTCCTTCTCTCAGCAATCCCATTTTGCTGAGGTGTTCTAGCAGCATATAATTGTCTTTTTATTCCATGAGTTTCACATAAGAGGTCAAACTCTTTTGAGGTGAAATCACCACCATTGTCTGATCTAAGACATTTGATTTTTGTCTCTATTTCATTTTCAACAAGGGTCTTAAAAGCTTTGAATTTGTTAAGTGCTTCTGATTTTTCCTTGAGAAAACATACCCAAGCCTTTCTAGTAAAATCATCAATGAACAACATAAAGTAGGACTCTCCTTGAAAACTCTTGGTCCTTGTAGGTCCACATAGGTCGGTTTGAACAAGCTCTAAAGGTTTTGTGGTTGATTATTCTTTTGTTTTGAACCTTATTCTAGTTTGCTTCCCTAGTTGACAATGTCCACACATAGGATTTGATGGCTTTGTGATCTTTGGCAAGTTTCTTACTGCCCGAAGATTGTTGAATTTTACTAAATTGTCAAATTTAATGTGCCCCAGCCTTCTATGCCATAGCCAACTTTCATCTACTAAATTTATATGACAATCCTCATTCAATTTTTTATTTAGAATATATACATTCTCAGCAGTTCTAGGAGCAGTACCAACCAATTTTCTTGAGTTCTCTCTCCTAATCTCACATTTATGGGAATCAAAGATGCAAATGTGCCCCTGATCACAGGTTTCGCTAACACTTAATAGGATAGGTTTCAGTTTTTCAACAAGCAACAAATCCTTGGCTTTGTCTTTTCCCAAATTCACAGTGTCTTTCCCAAGTATGTTACCTGAAGCATTGTCACCAAATGTAAATTTACCCTTTTGTTTCTTTAAGTTCAAAAACTTGTCCTTATTTCCTGTCATATGTTTTGAGCAACCATTGTCAACATACCATAGATCTTCTTTATCTTGGGCTTTCAAGGCAATAAGACATTCCTCTTTTGATATTTTTTCTTTCCAAAGCTTCTTTTGCTCTCTAATGAACTTTGGTTTTTCTGAGACTTCCATTAATCTGCAATTACTTGTTTTATGTCCATAATTATGTCATCTGAATCATTCTAAGTTCCATTCTTGTAGAGGTGCAAAGGAGTTATAATTTTTGTTTTTAACTTGATCTACTGTTTGGTTATCTTTAAGGTTATAGTTCTTAACCCTCAAGTTTTTCCTTCCATATGCTCTATAATTCATAGCTTTGTGTCCGAAATTAGAGCATGCAAAGAAATAACCAAAGAAAATGTGTGGATAATTGTTTTGATAAACCTTCTTTGGTGTTTTCTTATATTCCTTCTTGATGGGTGGAGGTAGTCCTCTGGAGTTATGATCATTGCTTGTCTTTTCTTCATCTTTCTTCTTGAATGTACTGAGGAGAGCAGTTGCATAAGATTTTGAGTTAGCTTGGTTTTCTTCTTAAGAATAACCTACTCCATTTTTGTTACTTGAATCCCTTTGTGTGGTTATAATATTATCTAATATTTTAGAGCTATTTTCATATCTTGTTTGGATAAGTTTTGCATGAAGCTCTTTTCTTAGGTGAACCAATTATGCCTCCATTCTTTCACATGTTATTTGTTTCTCTTTAAGAGACTTTTCCAGACTTTCTTCCATCCTATTTTCTTCTAGGATTTGGTTTTTCAAGTTGCTCATGAGTTTCTCCATCTCTTTTTCTTTCTATTCATGTTTTTCTTTTTGTTCAACTACAAAACTTTTTGGCTGTCTATATTTGTTTTTGTATCTTCTTAATTCATCCAAGGCACTGAGAAGTTCTTCTTCCATATTAACCTCTGCTTCATCTTCTGACTCTTCCTCATGCTCAATTTATTCTATCTCATTAGACTCTTCAATACCTAGAAAAAGGACTTCATCATCATCATTGTCACTAGACTCTGATGAACTGTTGTTTTCTTCTTTTGAGTAAAAATTATTTTTACCTTTGTAATACTTTTTTCTTATAGTGAGGTTTTCCCTTCTTCTTGTATTGTTTATTTGTGTCTTCTTCATCTTCAGGGTCTTCCTTGGGATAGGGACACTTGGCTGCAAAGTGGCCAACTTTGTGCTATAGTGGGAAAACCCTCCTACGGACTACACTAGGGTTCTAAAGTGCACGCAGAGCTAACCGTCTAAAGTCTCCTACTTTTAACAACTATCCCGACAATAGCCCACATTCATATATAAAGTACAAATTATAGGGATCCGGTAGTCTTACCTTGACCTCTACGTCCGGTGTCGATCCCAATGCGTTCGATCGCTTCTCGACTGCAAATCTCCTCCCAAGGCTGACCTGCATTCACCAAAAGACAAACAAGAAACTGCAAGAAAGCATTCTATATATAGATTAATGGGTTAGATGTCATAACAAAATGTAAATCGTACATAGAGATAAAACACATCATATGGCGGGATGACAAAAGTGCTTCTTTATATTAATCTCACAATGTCACTTCCAAAATGAGATCGACGATTGCTCCTCAAACCCGGTCCTGGGCTCCTCTTCACCAAGCTCCAACTACTTCCATGTATCCTTCTTCTCTCACATTTCTCTCTAGATAATAGGCATAGGCTTATGGATGAGGAAAAAGGGCAAGAATGGGGAATTTTGGCTCAAACTCACAATGTGGCTGCAAATTCTTGGGGCAAGGGGGGATTAGGAAATGGGCAGAGTTTCACTGCTTTCATGCTGCTTTTTAGAATGGGACCCCAACGCCTTCTTTTATATGCCAAAAACATAGTTATTCGGTTGGGTGATGGGCTATGGGCGGTCAATTGGTTAGGAAACTACCCAAAATCCTGTATTCCCTTGCAACTTTTTATTTTTTGCAACTTTTGTGGGTATATGCGGGTTGTAATGGTGCATCTAGCGTACGTACGCGGACACTAATGGTGCAGCTAGCGTACATACACGGGAAATAGTGGTGAAGGGCACGTACATCTTCAAAAATTTGGTTTTTAAGAAGAGTTATTCAGTATTGGCTTGGCAAAAATAGTAAGTAAGATGGCATGTTGCTAGGTATGCATGTTTGGTGCAAATTAGGGTTATAACACTTTGCCACAATTAAAACATTTGAAAGGCAGCTTGCCTTTGTACCTCCTTGATCCTTTCTAAAGTTTTTAATAAAATTGGCTTCTTCTACATCAGATTCTTCATGATGGATGGATTGAGGTTTTCGCTTCTGATTTTTTGCTTTCTTGAGCACCTTGAAGGTTGCCTCTCCTTTTGGGATGTTCTCATGACCTAATCTTAACTCATAGGTTATGAGGATTCCATACAATTCATCCATGGTGAGTTCATCTAGTTTCTCTCGATCTTCAAGAGTGGACACTTTAGGATTATATAGCATAGGTAGTGTTCTTAGTATCTTTTCAGCTAACTCATTGTCTGACACTTCTACTCCCAAACCTCTGATTGCATTAACAATATTATCAACTCTTTCGAAGTACTCTGAGATATTTTTTTCATCCTTCATTTTTAGACCTTCATATTGTACTTTGAGAGTATGAAGTTTGGCCCTCTTTACCTTGGAATCTCCTGCATATATAGTTTCCAATTTATCCCAGAGTTGTTTTGCATTTTTAAGGTTTAGTACTTTAGCAAGGATATTCTTACTCAGTTCATCTTATAGTGTGTTTAAAGCCTTTGCATGTTCCCAAAATTTCTTCCTGTCTTTTGCTTCTATGGGAATGACTTTTGGAACATCATATCCTTTTTCAACTAATGTCCATACTTCCATTCCAATGGACATCATATAACTTTTCATTCTAACACTCTAGAAGACATAGTATTCACCATCAAATAGGGGGACTTTTAATGACATCTTCAACTTCTTATCCATTCTGATGTATATTTCTCTTCAAGTGATTTAAACTTTTAGTGAAGAGACCTGCTCTGATACCAATTGAAGGATCATATCTTGTCACTAAGAGGGGGGGGGTGAATCAGTGATAGAATAATTTGATCATACTTTTACTTTTGTCAATGCAAACAAAATTTGAACACAATATTTGATCATGGAACCCAATTGGGAAAACCACAAACACTTTTCTATTAACTGCAAAATTTTGTTTTACAAGTTACAATAGAAGGAAGATGTTCTTCCTCTTTAGATCAACACCCACTAATCAGGATGCACCCACACCCTTCTTCACGAGATCCAACTGGTAGGAGGTTACAACACCCTATTTAGTCAGCTACAACTGACAAGGAAGCACCTACTCCCCTGCAGGATCCAACCTTCCCTTGCACCTCCCTGCCACCCTTTGTTCATCAATCTGGAAATAGGATATGCAGTCCAATAATGGTCTTCTATATTAAACATTGGATTGCATAATTGTTTCTCTATCTCCTTATATTCTTGATCTTGAATAAGACATTGACAGTCACACACTTCATCTTCACATTTCAACATTCTTATAAGTCTTGAATCTTTTCAACACAACTCTTCATAAAAAACATGTATGTTCATTCAAGATTACATAAATTTAATTAACATTGTTTATTACTAACATGATCGTATATATAAACCCACATAACCATTTCTGCACTACCAATGTGGGATAATTCCTATTTGAACGAGTCAATCAGGACCGTCGATCTCTTGATCGGACGATTGTTGAGTCTTCACAATCAACTTTGTAGGCTTAGTTGGCTTGAATGATAATGTCACCCACTACATTGGCATAAGAATATACTTCCTTTCCATCTAGAGTAGTTGTAGATTCTTCAGAAGGATATTTTCTATGATAAAACTGAGTCTCGACCCCTAATTCATTGCCATCTTTTTTATGCACCATATTGACAATACCTCTCTTCATCCTAATGACCGTTGTTCCTGTAATTATTTATTTCGTTGTCCAGTTTACTGTCGCTACAAATTGGGACTTGAAATTTTCTCTGCCATCCAATATTTTTCTTTTCTCCAACCCGTGTAACCATTACTTGTGCACCAAGAGGCTAAGGATCATTGCTACAATCCATGTCTTTGACCTGCATCTCAATCAATAGAAGTCTGGAGACCTGTAAATTGTTTACACGGGGATAAATTCTCCTTGACATATTCCTAACTGTAGAAATAATTGTTTGCCTCATCTCTTTCATTGCCAGGGAAATTCCTCTCATCATCATGGTTGTTACTGCATATTGTCTCTTCAATCTTTCTCAATCACCCAGGCTTCTTCTTTGCTTCAACTGTGTTAACCAACACTGTTGTACCAATAGATTGCATGGTAGAGAAACAATTGTATATGCGCAAACTTCTCACAAGACTTCTTGAGTTGAAGATGTAATTTTACTTTAAGAGAATCAATCTCTGTGTACAGTGTCTCTAGCTTTCCTAATAGTGTATTTACTTGGAAAGAATTCAAAAACAAATGTGGCACTACCTTTTTCAGCAACAATAGAAAAAATTTATTCAAGCCATGAATTTGGTCCATTTAAGGCATGTGAAACATCCAACTTTAAGCTATTGATTTATGTATTAATAGCCTCAAATTCCTCCTCAAGTCCTCTCATTGAGCTTATAGAAAATTCTTCTTATGTTGGAAATCAGGTCTCTTGTTTCTTGTAAATTCATCTACATCAGCTCTTGCATTGACATGAATTTCTCTCTTTTCTTTAAAATCATTTTGATTCTTTGAATCTCATCAATCAAAGAACCTCTTTCTATTTCCAACTCTTGCCCTGCATTATTCCACTGTTTTAGGTATATCCAGATAAAGGAACCAAACATATGTATAGGGAGCCCATGTAGGAATGAGAAACTAGGAAAAGGTATTGGATATGAAGCATGTTTTCTAGCTCATCAAGAACTTTGCAGGGAAAGATTTTGTGGCTAAAAGTCAAACATAAATGCCTCATTAGTATCCCTATTCCAATCATGATTATGAAATAGAGTCAATACTGTCAATGCCAATTCCATCAATGTTATTATCATCATCACAGATCTATTGTCAAAGCCAATGCCATCAATGCCATGTATTTCTATATTGCCAACAACATATGGTTCTGAAATACCACAGGGCTCTCCATAGGTACATCCAAACCGAAATGGATTTCCTGGACATCTCATCACTAGGAGCTTCTTATCGATATGATGTCAAAATCGAGTAGAAATTTAGGCACCAGAATAAATGAGAGTTTGGGTCTGCAAATACACAACAACCAAAGTATGATAAAGACGGCCCTAACAAATAGCTTCCCGAAAACCAGTCCAGGCCACAAGAAAAGAAGGGTCACAAAAAGATGAAGAAGGACACTAGAAAGTGGTGTGATTTCCATAAAATCCCCTTGCACAACACCGATGAATGTCACTCAAAATAGTCATTGGTGGCTAAGATCAAAGACAAGGAGACAAACCTTGATTCAAAAAATGATTCAGAAAATACTGGTAGAAGAAAGATCATCAACACAAATCCCACTGCTATTGTTGCGATCACAAAAATTCAACCAGAAGAACCAACAGATCCTGAAGAGGGGGAGCACATTTTTCATTCATAGATGTGGGTGAAGGGGACTTCGCTGCATTTTATTGTTGATAGTGGAAGCCAAAAGAACCTCATCTTAGCAGAGGTCGTCAAACAGTTGGGATTGTCAAAAACACCACACTCACAGCCATACAACATCGGGTGGCTTCGCCAAGGACGAGATATTTGTGTCAATCAACAATTTCAATTTTCATACAACGTCCAACCCTTCAAGGATGAGGTATTATGTGATGTTTCCTCGTTGGATGTTTGTGATGTTCTTTTGGGCCAGCCATATATGTGGAAACACCATGCTATTTATGAGTCTCGACCCCGTAGTGTCATTGTTACTCTAGGGGGTCATCTCTACAAGATACTAGAGGTAGTTCCAACTACTAGCCCATCTAAACAGTGTCGCGAGGTAGTATCTCATACTAAAAAATCCAGCTTCCTCACAATCTGTTCAAAAGGTGAACAAAAGGAAAATACAACCACTGCAGCCTCAATCCAAGCACCTTCTATCTAGCAAAAGCAGGTTGACAAGATTGAAGCAAAGAGCAAAGATTCCTTCTACACACAGTCATCTCATGTATCCAGATTGGTCACAAAGGTTCGACCCTTCCAACATCAATTTCTCAACAGCCTTCCATAATCCAAGCAAGGCAACTTCTCCAACAAGACAAGCAACTCACCAAGTTTCAAATTCAATAAATGCTTACCCCTCTCCCCCGGGAACTCAATGCAATGGAGACCATTTCTTCCTAAGGAGGGAGGATTCATCCAGGTGGATATTGGTGGCCACCCACCTATTCCAACTGGCTCAAAACAGTCTTCTGACAATTTATTATTTTTAGCAGTTTTTCGGTTCCTAAACTTTTGGGGCCATTTTGAGGGCCTAAAAGAATTTTTTTCATGATCAAGCATCTCAATTTTATCCAAAGTATCCTATTGATCCCCCATAATGAAGCTCCTCGTTAATACCTTTCCAATGAGCTATGGTGCATCCTAAATGAAGATCGTATGCCAAAGTTACGCCCCCGTGAATTTGATACACCAAACTACCCAAAAATAGGGTCCACGAAATTGTTGGCTTTTCATCTTCCAGGGTTAGGGTTTTGGATTTTATTTATGATAAAAAGGCCTTTGGAGACTCATTGTAAAATCATCTTCTTGCGAATGCGAGTAGCCATCACATCTCTTCTCAGAGATAAGTTACCACCTTTCTAACGAGTCTTTCACTCTGTATTTCTACAATTTTGTACATTTCGCTCATTAATAGAAATTGTGTATTACTATATATATGTGTCTCTTGTTATATATCCGATATATCTCTGTTATATTATAGGCTCTCTTGCAATATCTTTGTATATTTTTGTGTTATATCTACGCTCTCATTTCATGCCAAAAGTAATCTGGATCAATATGCATGGAAGTGAAGGAGATCTTAAAAGAGTATGAAATCTATGTAACCATTCATTCATTATAGACACGATGAACAATGATGATTAAATCAATTAACCCCTTTACTTATGGTGCAAAAGCAAATGGTAGAGGTTGTAGTGTTTATTAACTACTTTAAGGAAGTCATAGCTCTTGTCTAGGTTTTGTAATATAAATAAGCCAACTAATGAAACAAATAGAAAGATACTTGGGATAAGGAGAGAAAACAAATTGCAAGAAAGAAGAAAATGTGATAAATCTTTCTCAATGTACATGGATGTAATTAGTATCCTCCCACAAAATAACCTTGAAAATAATGCTTTTAGATATATTTAATGAAATTAAACACACAAGTAGTTGAACATATATTAAACCTCCCTTGAAGTTGTAATATTGATTAAACAAGATGTGAAAAAAAGTATGAATGAGCATACCTACTAATTGATCCAACAATTATTAAACTAATTAAAAGATAAACATATTTAGGAAGCTTTCTATCGAATGGAATATTGAGGGACACAAAATTTCTAAGTAACCCATGGATATGAGAGATGAGAGCAAGATTGTTAAATCATTGATCGATACATTATTAGTTCTAAGACTGTACCACAAATATTTATGAGAAAAACATGCACTACAAATTATGAAAAAACTATGGTTTTCACAACACACCAAAAGTAATGATGGTTAACGATTGACAAAATGGAACCCCTCAAAAGCTCGTCCAATGGATTGGGGACTATCCCAAATGGATTTGGGGACATTGAGATCCAAAATTCAACATTTACAACTAATTAGAAACCAAATCAAAATCACAAAGTTTGAGATTAATCTGGTAACCTAGAAAATGTCCTAAATTGAAAACCAAAGAATGTAGTAAAGTCAAATCCAAAAAAAGACAATATCAACATAAACCTATTATAACATTTTATTCCATCATAATAGTAATCATAATATTAAATATTAAGTGGAGGAAGCAAAATCATAAACCTATAATATAAGAAGGTGGTTCAAGGAAATAATTTCCACACAAGTTCTCATGAGGAGAAATGAAAGATCGACTAACATCATCAACTAACATTAAGCACCATGCAAGTTAATGATTGGTTCACTAACTAATGCATTTGATTATACTTTAATATAGATAGTGTATATAGTGTTCTATACAGTGTTGACCTGCTATTAAATCTTGTTGACACACTTGAACATTTGCATTTTAACCAAAGTTTGAAAAAAAATTATTTTCCAAATTATTTATAATTAGTTTTCTACAATGTTATTAGATAATGCATTTCATCTCTTATTCTAGGACCCATGGCCTAATCCTTGCAAACATCAACACACATTCAATTTTCATTTAATTCCTTTTCTTAATGACTTCAATAGCATTGAACTATCATTTAATTCTTATTGCCAACCATCTCATCCACAAATGATCATGCTCCCATCATGCTCCTCCCCCTATGTTCGCTCTACATGTACAGATAAGACACACTTATGGAAGTCTACGTGCCACATGACCTTAGCATTGACACATGGGATTTGCATTGTCACAAGCCACCACCATCCTCATCCTTCTCAATGGATAGATCCCAAGCTAACTCTCTATATTCTCACTCACTATGTAGTAATGGGGCAGGTCGTCATAGCTTTAATCTCTCTTTATAATAGACAAGGCATGATTATTTCTGTGGTGGTTGGGTTAACCTGTAGAGATAATCAGTGAGGGTTGATCCCAATGACTAAGTTCCAACCTGGCTTGGAAGAAACGATTGAATGAAGGGAAGGAGGAAAACGATTTAGCCAAAAGGGTGAGAAGCACATATGCAAGCATATCTCTCTTCAACAACTTTTCAATAATAAAGCCCTATCGTATCAGTTAGAAAAGATATAAAAGAAAAAATTTACATGAAATGAAATCTGTTTCTATTACTAATGTGAATTTAGATCATTACACATAATGGAGAAACAAGCACTCAATTTGAAAGGTTGACTTTCCTAACTATTCGAAATGTTTCAGCTCGACTACCTCTCGATCCATACAACTTCAATCAGAATAATTGTAAGTCGGAAAAGCCATGAAAGTTCTTCCCCATCGATCTAGGATACTGGTTCAAGGTCGAGAGCCTAAAATATTTTCGTGGGGAGAGTTTAGTCAGAGCAATTGTCTTCGCATCTCCCTAACAACATTTTTTACACCACTTATAAGCATCTAAGGAGAGTAATCAATTTATCTTCTGGAAGATATCTCCAAGCATTCCTCATTAAACAAATGAAGAATGCCTTGTCAACCTACCACTGCCTCATGAAACAATGGCATAAGGAGATCAATCAATTGAGACGGTCACGAGAAGAAAGGAATGTGTGTGTTTCATGTAGCCAAGTATCATGTCTCAAGATCACGTGTGTGTTTCATGTTTCCAAGTATCATGTCTCACGATCACAACCTCTACAAAATAATGATTGAAATCGAAGCTTTGGCAACAACATCAATGGGGTAAAGCTATGAAATCGTTTGATCTTGTAATTATCCTATGTGCATTTTTCAGTATGAATATTTTCATGTTTCTATTAGAAGTCGCCTCATGTGCATTCTTCATTATGAAGCTTTCTTGTTTCTATTTGAAGTCGCCTCCTCTTTACATTCAACATACAAGCAGGTCTTATCTCAGCTTTCTCTCCCTCCAATATTGGACTGGTATGCTTTTTACTTCCTGTTGGAATTGCTACGTTCAGTTGTTTGAAGATTCTATCAACTTCAAAAACATTCTAAATACCCTCTAGTCTAGCTAAACATACATACATCTATGTATACCTAGTTTTTCTACATAAGTCTTCTTATACTAAAAAATTCCAAAACAGGGCAATACGTAACAGTATGAATGACAAAGTCCAAGTTAGTTGGAAGTATAAAAACTAGATATCATCACTGGGATAAAATTTATATAGTTGCAGGAGAGGAGTTGGTTGTTTGGGACTCTTGAGGAAGTTGTAGTTAGAATCATTCTCATCGTCTTCCATCTTTGCAGATAGCAAAACAATTCAGACTGCGGACATTTGGAGATACTAGAACAACCTTTACAAGAAATGTTGTCTGAGATTTGCAATAGATCTATTTTGACGTCGCAAATGCATCCCCAGACTTGGCTATTGCAAATACGTGCAGGTCTGCAATGTTGAAAGAGTTTACAGCCATTGTACAACGTATTAAATGTAATGAGTTTAGGTGAGGGGAAGAAAATTATAACATTGAGAATGCTTGGGTGTTACGAGGAAAATCTCTCTATGGCTAGGGGTAAACCACAACAGACGGAAATGACTGCAGAAATCAACTCTAATCCCAGGTATGTTATATAAACAAATATGCTAGCAAGACAAGATAAAAGGCCTACCTCATCCAGACGTTCGATGAAGTCCATCGTTGAGCACTTGATTCAAAGCAATACACCTGCAACTAATCCTCAACAACCAAGAAACACAAGCATATGGTGATAATATATAATGTTAGCACATTTAATAGCATAATCCATCAACATTCATAACAAATACGCCCATGGAATAACAATTCAAATATTTGCAAGATATTAATTGGACGAGAAAAGAGTATTTCTATTAAAATGTAATCAATAGAAGTGAATGAATTACAAACTTTCGTGTCAGCACAGTTTGGAACCGAGAAACTAAGTCCTTTCCAGTTGGGCCTCCACCACTTCAATCCTCCACCAAAGGCAAGCCCATAAAAGAGAGACAATGAGGTTCTAAATCATGTAGGGAAGAGCTTGGGGACTGAACAATGTGTTCAAACTTAAAAGGACAAAGGGATGCAGACTCAATATGAAGTGAATAATTTCTTCAAAGTAACTTTTCTCTCAAAGTTGAATTCTTCTCCTCTTTTCCGTAGCTCGGATTTGGCCCATTTATAGCCTTCAAGTGGAACTGAAGGGCCGAGTCGAAACATTTCCAGTATATGGAAGGCTAAGGATCATGAATCACCCGACACCATTTTTTTATTTTGGGCACAAATCCCGATGTACGCAGGTTGTAGTGGTGCAACTTGCGTATACACATGATGTACAATAGGTAGGGCGTGTATATGTGGAAAAATAATATGTTTAGCTTTGGGATTTGCAAAAAGGGACTTCAAGTCTGCATAGGGAAATGGAAAAAGGCCTTCTGTGCAAGTTTGTGTAGGGTGAGGCAAATCTTGCTATAACATATGCCCCCTAATGTGTGAGGTCAGAGGAGTATCTGCGATGGCCAAAATACATTATAAGACCCAGAAGTGGAGTAATGGGGACCGAGCTAGAAGAACTAGTTGCTCATTACAATCTGTACTGACTTTGCACACATGGCTGCCAATTTGAATTACACTGCAGATCCATGTGAAAATATACCAAACAATTGTCCATGGCCATGAATAGGAAATACAAAGGTGGCTACATGCCAAAGGTTGTCATAGTCATGAACAAGGCCTAGCAAAACCAGTCTCAAAATCAATTTGAAGATATTTGTATACAATGGAGTACAATCTGATCTACCATAATCATTGAAGTCACATAGGTATTGGTCCAATGAAAGGTAGCAACAGCTCGGGAAAGATGAAACTATAAACTGATGTCTTCAAGTCTTCTACACAATCCGCCAAAGGTGCAAGTCTACATCGTGTGAATAAAGGAGTTGAGGTCGAACAAAATGAGGCTTCGTTTGATTACCGGTTATTGAGGTATATTGTTAACAAACGCGAGACAACCTACCGATGATGAAAGTAGGTATCAAGGCACCGAGTACATTCTTACAAGTGTGAATAAAGGAGTCGGGGTCGAACACTTGAAGAATCCATTGATCAAGAGACATTGATGTATTCCCAACTGTTGATGGTGAGAGAAATTGCCACTAATGACTGCAAGCCTCTAGGTACTCATAGGACTCTAGGTCTCATCTCTAGAATAGATGAGCTGAAGTCGGTGGAAGGAGACCCACTAAAAGGAGAGCATTAAGGCATCTCTCATCATTCAGCATGAGGTACAAAGAAGGAGCTTGATGATTTGGAGGAAATCGGATGAAGAACATGTTCACGAACCAACAACCTTGTGCATCTTTCGCGTGTGCCAGATGCAAGTGGTACATGAAAAATACCCTCTGAATAGCAACCAATAAGAAAAATTGTTGACAGAGGCAAGAAAACCATCAATAGGGCTAATGGCATCCAAAACACTGCATGAATCCCAATGTGTGAATATATGTCTTGCCATCGAACACAAGGGAAACCACCCAGTCAACGACTAATGATGAAATGTTGATTTTTGAGTTCAAGGTTACCTACCAATGAGGAAAGTAGGACCAGGGTGCGCAATAGGACTACAACTTCATGTGATTCTGAGACACACTGAGTGATCCGGATTTTATGAGAAGAACAAAATGAATACAAATTATCAATAGGTTCTTAACACAAAATAACAGAGATATAGTAAAATTGGTTTTCTATTCAATAACGAAATAAGTTGAAACTGTAAAATGCAGCGGAAACAAGCTTGCTGGAATGGTGGCGGCTTATCTCTGAGAAGAGATGTGACGGCAGCGCGCATTCACAAGAAGAAGGTTACAATGAGGCTCTGAAGTCATTTTTACAATAAGAAATAATTCCAAAAACCCTAGACATCCAAAAACCTAACCCTAGGAGATGAAACGCCAAAAGTCATGTGGGCCCCGTTTGGGTAAGCTAGTACATCAACTTCCCAGGGTCGTAACTTTTGCATACGATCTCTGTTTTAGGCGTGTGATAGCCCGTTGGAAAGGTCTCACTGAGGAGATTCATTTTTGGGGATCAATCGTGCCTTTGGATATCATTGAGGATATCTATACCGAAAAACCTTCATTTAGGCCCTCAAAATGGCCCCGAAAGTAAAAACTGCCAAAAATAGTAAATTGCCAAAAATGTTAGAAAACTGTTTTGAGCCAGTTGGAAAAGGTGGGTGGCTACCGATATCCATATGTATCAATCCTCCCTCGTTAGGAAGCAATGTTCTCCATTGCATTGAGGTCCCCCATTAGATGAGGAAATTTCTACTGAATTTAGCCCCGGGTGAGCCACTTGCCTTAGTGCAGGAGTTGCCCTGCTTTGACGACTCGATAAAGTTGGATCCTTTGTTGTCAAGTGCCCTTGATTTGTTTGTCCACAATATGATCATTGGATTCCTGTTGTATGCAGTCGGGGTTGAGCACTGTTGGTGTCAGTTGTTCTGCTACTTCTGAGGTGTCCAATAATGGTGGAAAATAAGGGCGAAGGAGATCCACGTTGAACACTGGGTGCAGGCCAAGGAAAGGAGGAATATTAAGCTCAAAAGCATTACCCCCCATGGCCTTGGTGATAGTGTACATTCCATAACAGAGTGGGAGAAGCTTCCAATTGGGTCCTGTAAGGTGTTCTTTCTGCAAGTGCAACCAAACTTTGTCACCCACCTGAAACTTATGCGGCACCCAATGTTGATCATGGCGTTGTTTGTACTTGTCATTAGACTTCTGTAGGATATCCTGAACCTGTTGGCGGATGTGCTGGATCCGCTCAATGAACCGGGTGGCTTTGTCAGCTTCAGTTGGAGTAGGAGATGAGTCAGTCGAGGTGACCACAAGGGGAAGTGCAACATCTATGGGACCCAATGGTTGGAATCCCAACCCCACTTGAAAGGGGTTGTGGTTAGTTGAGCTATGAAAGGCTCGGTTGTAGCTATGTTAAACATAAGGAAAGCTCTCATCCCATGTGCGAGGGTTTTTTGAATTATACATGCGAAGGATATGCACAATCATTCGATTTACAACCTCGGTTTGGCCATTTGTCTGGGGGTGGAAGGTCGTGTATTTGGTGAGCTTGGTGTCCAGCAGTGACCAGAGGCTCGACTAGAATGTGCTGAGAAATCAACTATCTAGATCTGAGACAATGGTTTGTGGGATTCCAAAATGTACCCAGAATCGTTCAAAGAAGAGCTTGGCAGTGGCCTCTGCTGTGATGCTCTTCTTGCAGGCAACCAGAATCGCCATCTTAGAAAAGCGATCAACAACCAC
>SNQJ01S0076591.1:42469-53955 GCA_010110895.2 Picea sitchensis
AATCCTCTCCCTATTTGAAAATTTATGAACAGAAAAATACCCTTCTAGTAGATTCAACCACTTGTCTACAGCATCTGCGTCTATCTGACCTTCAAATATAGGAATATCAAAGTTTATTTGTACCTTGAAGGGGGCGGTGCCTCTGTTCGAAGAAGATGCATCGCCTGTTGGTAGTCGCCGAAGGATTTGCGTGAAACTATCCATCATCTCGTTCCCCTGTTGTGTGAGGGCTTCCTCAATCAACAGTTTGAAATGATCTCATGTCCCGTCATCTTTCTTTTCTCCTACCATGGGAGGTCGCTTGGGCGTGTGAGAGCTTCTGTCCTCAAGAGAAACAAGCTCAAGACCCAACTCTTTGTACTCCGACCTCGTTGGGGACATGCATTAAGACGACAAGGAGAAAACCGCTCTGATACCATTGATCTAGATTTTATGAGCAGAATGAAATGAATACATATTATTAACATGTGCTTAACACAAAATAATAGAGATACAGTAAAATTGATTTTCTATTCAATAACGAAATAAGTTGAAACTGTAAAATGTAGCGGAAACAAGCTTGTCGGAATGGTGGCAGCTTATCTCTGAGAAGAGATGTGACGGCAGTGCGCATTCGCAAGAAGAAGGTTACAATGAGGCTCTGAAGGCATTTTTACAATAATCAAGAATGACAAAAACCCTATACATCCCAAAACCTAACCCTAGGAGATGAAACGCCAAAAGTCATGTGGGCCCCGTTTGGGTAAGCTAGTACATCAACTTCTCGGGGTCGTAACTTTTGCATACGATCTCCGTTTTAGGTGTGTGATAGGCCGTTGGAAAGGTATCATTGAGGAGATTCATTTTGGGGGCTCAATCATGTCTTTGTCCATCTTTGAGGAGCTCGATACCGAAAAACCTTCATTTAGGCCCTCAAAATGGCCCTAGAAGTAAAAACTGCTAAAAATAGTAAATTGCCAAAAATGTCAGAAAACAATTTTGAGCTAGTTGGAAAAGGTGGGTGGCCATCGATATCCATCTGGATCACTGAGGCTATGGCCGACGTGCAAATTCAAGAGTTCTGAGGAGTGGTCGACACATGTTGATAGACATCCTTTGAACAAGAGCATGAGACATATGGAAGACTCTGGAAGCATAGACTTAATGATGAAACTTTGAGATGCAGGAGGCATCAATTAAACTCTCCATAGGGACTGGAAGAGTAACAAGTCGGAGGAGTAAACTCTCAATAACGAGCTCAGCTTCCTAAGTCATGCTAAACCCAAAATTTTGATGGCAAGTGGACTCAAAAAAATTTGTGCTCTATTCAAAGACGACATGACTGCTGCCAATATAAGATAATACTCCCTTCCTACCCTTCCTTTTTTAGTTTTTTCATAGTCAAATGAATGCTATGATACAGAGGAGGAATACAGTGTCGCAAGTAAGCAAAACTAGTTCTAGCAGTGGAACATACCTATGCTCAATGTAAGGGGGTGCATGCGGGAGATTGATACTTGGGGGAATGTTTCCTCCTGGGTATAGGGTGTCAATATTAAAATGATATAAACAAGGCTCTGCTTGGTTGAGGATGCAAATTGTTGAGGTGAACGGCTTATAACGCAAAAGTGAGAACTCGAAATAGGCTCAATACTGCAAGCAAGGGCATGAGATGCAATTACAACTTAACGCCAAAAAATGTCATTTTTCGTAATCTTAGTCTACTTGGTTTGAAAAAGGGATAAACTTGCACCAAATAGACGTCCTTTCAAATCCAATTTACGAGTGTGAAAGAGACAAGTTCAATCGGCAATCTTTTCACTTTTTAGACGAGTCAGAAAAGAGCTTAAATTAGACTCGTTGGGAGGTTTCTAGGCGGCATGTCATGGGGGAGGCCAAGGCTCCCATGCAAGATTTATGTGAAAGTTCAGCATCTTACGAATAGCTGACACAAGCTTGGGAAAACCCAAAGCTCTCTAAGTCGAGGAGGATAAAGTGCTAGCGGAGGTTATCTTCCCTACGATATATTGGATAACGTCTCTTACTTGAAAAGGCATAGGAGAAGGAATTGGATACCCCACAAGACCATCCCAGACAAAAGGAACCTCTTCAATACTTGGAGGGAGAGTACTCGGGGAGAGTAAAACTCTCTCTTGTTTAGAATATGCAGTACTAGAAATGCCAATGACATGGTTGAAGGATGCATCACCCTCCAAAATAAGAGTTGGATTGATCAGATATTTCATCGGTACGACCACTTCTTCAACCGTTGGTTGAATAGGATGCGAGACAACAAGGCCAGGAGATGCACCACTATCAAAAATGGGAGTGGTGTCAAGGGATGATTGCATTGGTATGACTAGTTGCAAGTGTATTGCTTTGAGTCAAGTGCTCAATGGTGGACTTCATCGAACGTCTGGACGAGGTAGGCCTTGTATCTTGTCTTTCTAGCATATTTGTTTATATAGCATACCTGAGATTAGAGTTGATTTATGTAGTCATTTATGTCTGTTGTGGTTTACCCCTATCCATAGAGAGATTTTCTTCGTAACAGAATTAGCGACCATACTGGGGAAAAATAATATTTTTAGCTCTGGGATTTGCAAAAAGGGACTTCAAGTCTGCATAGGGAAATGGAAAAAGACCTTCTGTGCAAGTTTGCATGGGGTGAGGAAAATCTTGCTATAACATTGGGTTGCTCTATTGTGGGTAATAAAGGTGATAGAAAACCGTTTGAAATTGTTTTTGAAATGTTTTGTGAAGATATCCACCTTTGTCTAGCAGTACAATTCAGTTACGTGAGTGGGGTAGTTAAACTCAAAATTTTAATGAATCTATTTCTAAAAGCTCTCGGGAGTGGAGAGATAATTGTACTTGCATCACTTCGAGTTTCCTTTCTAACAAAATGGGTTGATACCATCGTATTAATCCTCAAGTGGAATTTCATTGGACGTTGTATTTCGGTGGAGAGATCGAAAGCATTACAGAGGGGAATGATTAATGTAGAGGAAACTCTTCCTTTTGTCGAGAAAAGACACATTTACATTATTTGGAGAGACTTTCTCATAGCATATTCACTAAACCCTAGTATTGTTTCGAAATGGTGGGTTGAGAAATTGCAGGTGGGATGAGAAATTGCAGGATGGCATCAAGAGAGAGAAGATCATTTCATATGACTTCAAATTTTAAGGAAATGCGTGATTATCGGAAGGATTCACATTATGTTTAGTGGCTTTTAGTTTTACATAAATGATAATATTTATTACATCTTAAATTTGGTCATGTGCAATTCAATATTGCATTCCATTTTGGTACTTTGTCTCTATTATCAGGGTAATATATTATTTCTCTTCTCACCAGTGTGAACGTACTTCATCAAATGTGTTTAATTTCGATAATGGTTGTTATCCAATTGTGTACCTTTTCCCAACTTTATAACCAAGAAAAAAATAATAAAATTGAAGGCACTTTCAATGCAATGGGATAACACCTTCTAATATATCTTGGTTTTTCTATAAATTTTAACATAGATGATTAAATTAATTAGATTTATATCTTCACTTCGTTATATTTGGTTTAATACAATGACATTTATTTTATACAATCAATTACCATAAATTGAATTAGTTAATTTTATATATTAACCTAGTTTAGTTTTATCATAAAGAACAATTAAAATAAAAATAAAAAAATATATGATACTATAAGTCATACTATGTTGCCTAAGGTATGGTAGGTGGTGTTTTAATGCTATATTTGGTCATGTATAGGTAAGATTTCTAATATTAGGGTTTGATATCCTTGAACACTGGTAAATTGTTAAAATTTATTTTTCTTTCCATACAAGTCTTTCTTTCTTTCTTCTATTATTATGAATACGTGTTCACATTGTTTCCTTCTGTATATTAATGTGTATGTGTACAAAAAATGGTGTCAGCGAGCTTCTTGCTTTTCAGATTTAGATTCAAATTTCTTGTAGTGCAAGGATGAAAGTATAGCTCCTAGGATGCAAGGATGAAAGATCATTCTTAGGAGTTGACTAAATATTTACCCTATTTTAGCTACTACAAGAAATAGTTTTTTGTTTGAATACATCTAAGGTGGGCACACATGAGCTCCTCTCCTTGGAGATGCGACCACCTTTGAATGTGATCGCTTAGAGCCCACCTCTCTTCACGTGGGGACTTCTACGTGGTTTATTCATATAATAAAAAAATTTGGAGACTACGCTCAAAAGGGCCTTAAGCCTTCAACATGTTTTTTTTTTTTGTTTAATTCAACTTTCACTAAAGTTTCAAATTGAGTGTGCCACATAACCTTAAACTCTTGGCACATGTGTTTTCTAAGACATCTAGCTTACCTGGAAATCAAGAGTGTGGCATCACGTTGCACGAAATCAAGGCTACCATCTCACCTTGCACAAGAATCAAGAAAACCACCTTGCCTTGTATGAAATTGATATGCCACCTAAGTTGTCATGTCATACTACTAAGTCAACATGCCACATCACCATTCTGCAACATTAGTAGTTCAATCACCAGCTATGTTGCACTCTCACAACGTGGCATGTTTGGTTGACCCTCTCTTCATTGGTGACTTGGAATTTCAATATGATTTCAAACAAGCACAACTTCATCATTCAAATTTTATTTAGGGTGCAATTATTTTGTTTTCAACTATTTTTTCTTGCTCTACACTACTGTACTGTGGTCCCTGTGGTCCATTGCTGCAAATTTTACTATTTTTATCTTCTTGTGGTAATTTTTTTATTATAAAAATGGTCTTTTGATCTTTTTTTTGAAATTTCAAGAGGCATAACTTCTATATTTGAGCACCATTTTGGACGTTGTTTTTTTAAAGTGCTTAATTTTTCAACCCCTTTCTATTTGAGCTGTTAATTTTTGTTTTTAGTGCAATTTTACTTCTAGATTGTAATATTGTTGGTTCAAGTGAGTTCATGCTTACAATTAATAAATATTTTTCTTAAAAACCTATTATAAAGGATTACTAAGAACTAAGAGACTTTATTGAGTTACCTTTGGAATGCAAGTTGTCCCAAGGATGCATTGAAGAACATTGAATGGGACAATTAAAATGACTTAGCATGTGGACTCATAAGGATATTAATTTCAAATAAATCGAAGTTTCATCTTTAAGGGATGGAAACTCTTGATGTAGATTGAATGAAGATAGAAATTATGTTTAGTAAACACAACCAGATTTAAGCCCACCAACTTAAAAGTCAATTGATTGTCTTGAATCCTAATGATTTTACTTGCATTGCAGATTTTCTTTTTGAAGTTCAAAACACTCAAGTTCATACTTCTATATTATCAAATAAATAAAGATGATGGAAAACTATCATTTTTCATTCTTTCTAAACTTGGAAATGCTTACTTTTCTTTTGCATCCACACTTCACTCTATTGGAGAGACTACTCAAGTTAGTCTAGGTATTGCTTTTAGGTTGTCCTCTTTTGAAACATTCATTGATTTTTAATTAAAGAGAAAGATAATCTCCTTCACCTTGGATTGATAATTATTGCAAGTACCTCTAACAAGGCCTTAGTGGCACAATAGAAGCAAGGCCCCAAGCATCCTAAAAAACAATATTCTTACTACACTAAAGCAAACAAGGGCATCAAACCCTCATCGTGTTCTCCTACACCTAAAGAAAAATAGGCTTGCTTTTTCGGCCTTTCTTTTTCACACAAATTTTTTGGACCTACTTTTTCGCACAACTTTTTTGGTCCTGCTTTTTCGACCCAGTTTTTTCAATCATGCTTTTTTGGTCCAACTTTTTCGCACAACTTTTTTGACCCTGCCTTTTTATCCTTTCCTCCAACTGCAAATTTTTCCTCTTCCTCAGCCAAATCTCCCAATTCGCTCTTAGCTCAATGTGTGCCTCTCACACCCTTACACTCTATGCGAGTCTCTCATAATGTGTATGTGATTCTCTCACCTCCTCACACAATGTGTGCCTCTCACTCCCCTTAGATATGCTTTTATAATATTTTAATGATAAAATCCCTAACCCTAAGATCTCAACGGTCAAGATTAGATCTTGCTTTCCCAAGATCGACGATTGTGACTCAATCTCTTGTTGAGTTGACTTAAATCACTTAAGTCAGTCAACTCTATAAAAAAGTCACTTTAGTCATTAAATAAAAGCCACATTAACTTTACAAATTATAAAGTTAAAGATCTAGAGAGTGTTGCTCGGGCACCTTCGCATGCTAGGCACCGCTAATGCAGAAGTACTTGTCAAGCTACCCTAAAAACTAACACTCCCTCTTAGCGATGATGGTACTTCCGGAACCTCCACCTAGATATGTATCCAACCCCATCACTCCATATGTTGTTGTAGTTTCTCCCTCTAAAACATAAATCTTCCCTACCACCTGCATTGGATCATGTGCATAAGACCCATTCCTCTTTTACATGCCCTTAAGGGTCTCCTCACACTCCTAAGCATCCAAATGTGTCATGTCATACCAGTTGAGACTCCTGAAAATACCACTTGCCATTGTCATTGACACTGATCCTGAATCCAAGATCCCCTTGAACTTACACACAAGTTGTCCCAACAACGTGTATAACCTCCCCTATCTTATACCAAGCACTATTTTTGTGTCAAGGGTAGTTCCCTCTGGATATATGTGCACATGTCCATGCTAGAACATAAGTCCATATCCATCATCTTCCAAATTTGATACTGAGAGAAAGCTTACATTCAGCTCCAAAACAAATAACACCTCTACCACCTCCAGAGATCATCTTGACTCTAGTTGGAATCTTACACATCCAACCCCTTCACTACATGCATGGTACTAGTCCCACAATCCACATGAAAATTTGAGCTTGTCTCTAAAACACTAAGGAACATCGACTTCATTCCTGTCATATGGCGAGATGAGCCACTGTCCACAATCCATGCTCTAATGTCTCCAAACTCCACACTAGAACTGCAAGAAAGACAAGACACAAGAGAAAATTCCTTCTCAAACTTCTCAACAAAATCATTGATCTTAGTTGATGTTGATGTTGCTACTTGTGTCTCCTTCTTACTCTTCTTATTGTTTGGACACTAGCTTGCATAGTGGCTAATCTTATGACATGCAAAGCATTTCACTTTTCTCATGTCCTTCGTTCCATCTCCCCTTCCCTTCTTCACATGAAAAGAAACATTCTCCTCGTCTTCATCACCCTTAGCATGACTTCTTTGAAGAGCCTCCTCACAATTCTCCTTCTGAGAGAAGTCATCCCACAACCTACGTCAATCATGGAGTTTTTCCCGTGCTACAACTCCCTTCATGAACAAAGCTTGTTTCTCTAAGAACCCATTCAAACATGTCCTCACAAGTTCATCATCTTTGACTATCTCTCCAACAATCATTAACTCATCACGAACCCGTGATATTCTGGTGAGATATGATATCAATGTGTTAGTCTTGGACATCTTAGGGCTCATGAGTTTCTCCCTCATCATCATCTTCTTGTTTTGGTTTCCACTCTGATAAAGCTTTGTTAGAGACTCCCACATCTCATAGGTATTTTTCTTTCTGGACACATGAGGTATGATATGGTCCTTAACGACATCCAATATCATCCTTTTGGCTTTCACATTTTTCTTATTGTAGAGATCCAAAAGTGTTGTATATGTGGGAACAACCTGGGTTTTCTCCACAATGTCCCAGATTTCGTTTTTCTCCAACAACAACACAATCCACTGTTTCCATGGGCTAAAATTTGTAGCCCTGTCTAGCCTATCCTCAAACCTCAATCTAGTAGCCATCATCGTCCAACTGGCCAACAATACTTTTCCCTTCTTTTATCCAAGCAAAACCCATGTAATCCCTGCAAATCCTTGTGCTAGAGTCTTCAATGCCACTCTTCAGAGTCCCATCTCTGATACTATGTTAAATTCTTGAAACCGAACAATCATAAATTTTATGCCAATAATTTAACAACTCATAATTTAATCTACCACTGATATAAATTATGTAAACTATGCAGGAAATTTACAACTTAGTTTTAACCAAAAAATGCACAACGAAATCATAAGCAACACACACATTTGAACACAGATATTTTCAAGCAATGCCCCTGTAAAAACCTCAAAGGGAAACCCAGTAAATGAGAGGATTTTATTGTCTTAAGAGGAAGAAAATAATTACAACAACCAATTCATAAATTTCTTATAACCCAGAAAAAACGACCTACTTTTTCGACTAGTTTTTTCGACCTTTTCTTTTTCGGCCCTGCTTTTTCGCACATCTTTTTTGACCCTACTTTTTCAGCCCTAATTTTTCAACCCAACTTTTTCGAACCTTCTTTTTTAGCCTTTCCTCTAGCTGCAAATTCGTCCTCTTCCTCAACCAAATCACCCAATCCACTCTCAATTCAATGTGCACCTCTCACACCCTTACACTCTCAGTGAGTCTCTCACAATGTGTATGTGACTCTCTCACCTCCTCACACAATGTGTGCCTCTCACTCCCCTTAGATATGCTTTTATAATCTCTTAATGACCAAATCCCTAACCCTAATATCTTAATGGTCAACATTAGATATTGCCTTCCCAAGATCAACGGTTGTGACTTAATCTCTTGTTGAGATGACTTAAATCACTTAATTCACTCAACTTTATAAAAAAATCACTTTAGTCATTAAATAAAAGTCATATTAACTTTATAAATGCAATTATAAAGTTAAATATTTAGAGAGTGTCACTCGGACACCTCCGCATGCTACGCACCACCAATGCAGAAGTACATGTCTGAGATACCCTAAAAACTAACATGGAGCACAACTCCAATATAGACAAGAGATATGAGTTATGTAATAACTCTTTAAAAAATAGGAGAACTTCCTCCAAATACCCCAATACATTCATACATCCAAATCACATGTTCCCTCAATAATGACTACATGGTCTCTATATATATATATATTCATACATTGCACATGTGGCTCCCATATTAGGCCAACCACTATGACATATACATTTAACCCTATATATGCCCCTCTTGGGCTCATATCACACACATTTAGTCCCATGTATGCCCCCCTTGGGGTGATATCAATTCTGGCATAGGAAGTTAATTGCAACATCTTAAAGCTTATTTTCTTTCATTACTAGCTTATATTAAATTATAATTTGACCTTTTCATATTTGGCTTATAATTATTAACGTCTTCTTAAACAGTCTATTTGCATTCTTAGCTTAGTTTAGACTTCAAATAGTCTTGCATAGATGTTTAAGTTCCAATCTACACACTTATAGAGCATTTAATCAAAATTAACCATTAACATAAGACACATTATAAAACTAACTTGCACACATAACTGGAGGACTAGTACCCTTAAGGGGAACAACTCGCTAACTCGGTTAACTAATATACCTAATATTGTGGTTAATGAGTTTAGGGATTTAAGCAAATCTTGTGCTTCTATCCCCTTTTTCACTTTGAGATCCCTACAAGGGTGATTTGACTATTATGCTTGATATGTTCACATAAAGCATCAACAAAATGTAATTGGCATACGCTCTTCCTCCTCTCTCAATTGCGATGCCTTTTCAACGCACATTTTATAGTGCCTTTGTGATTCTCTAGGTCGTAAGAACACCATTTCCTAGATGTAACACACTATTTCCCCCAGTCTGTAAAAATAATTATGCTAACCAAGAACTGTGGCAAACTCAAAGATGTGAATGTGTGATTTTGAATGGACCTTAGTATACAAGGTCAACGAATGTAAATTGACACACACACACACACACACACACACACACACACATATATATATATATATATATATATTGGAGGACTGCTGAGAGGGGGAATGTGATGGAAAAGAGACCATGATGACTGAAGAAAGGTGGTGGAAGGCACCTGGAATGGTGGCGTTAACTTCCACCGAAACCAATACCATATTTGGTCTTCACTGGCCCAGAGAACCAAGAGCGGCTCGCTAGCCCCGAAATGAATTACTCACCAGGATGGTAGGTGAAGAGGCTCCTCATGAGTTAATGAGGGATGGGGGTGAACCGCCCATTCGTGGAGGCCTCAGACCTGACCACCGCAGGGGAATTCGTGCCACATGCAACCTCGCCGGGAAAGAAAAGGCAGGTAAAAGGTGTGGGAGGGGACGCGAGGGGGAGATAGCAGGAAAAGATCGAAATAACTCTAGAACAAAATACAGAGTGAGTGATAGCAGGGAAGAAGGAGAGTAACCTTCGTTCTCGATCGCTGAAGAACAGAGACAAAGAATCTCAAGCATCGTGGTCTCATCTCGGGGGTGGCTAGTGGTAAATCCATTTGGAATCGTTGAGCCTATGGTTGGGTGGAAACGAGCACCCCTCTCAGCAGTTGCATCAGACCCGGTGTTTTTCTGATAGGTGTTTTATATCTTGTATCTTGAAATTTATATGTTGACATGTATGCTCATAGTCTGTGCAATTATGAATGGTTTCAGTATAGGACTGTCTGTAGAGTGTTTTGATTAGAAAATGATGGTTGCATACTTTTATTGGAAAGACCACGTATGCCTTATGTTTATATATATTGAACTAATAAAGATTTTCAAGTCTTCTCTCGGGAGATTTGTTCCCGTGTTTGTCTTACCTGATGCCTTGGATAGATCTTCCCACAGGGACAACCTTTTTAAAGTTTACCCAAGAATTTGCCAAAGGATTTGATGACATAAGTATGTAAAACCCTGCACGAGAGAGAATGGTATTCCTAGACTTCGATATTTCGGAGTTTTGACACTTGGGGTATCTAAGTGCGAGTTCTCTTGTACTCGTGAGTCCCGAAACCCTGACCCGCGAAATCCCTAAATGATAGCATGGGGATGAATTAAGGAAATTTCGGTGGTTCGGTTCCCAGGATACCCTTCCTCTTTCTAAATGCACAAATGAGATTCTTTCGGAGGATCTAAGGCCTGTTACGACCGTTAAATTGAATGAAGGAGCGCAGGTGTTAATGCCTCGACCCCTTTTTACCTTCATAAGTAGCGAAGAAATCGGGACCATCGATTTCAAGACCCATGGGGATACCTGGACCGTCCAGCTGTAGAATACACATGGCGGCCAGTAAGTGTTTCATATTTTCGGCACCCAGGATATCAGAGGGTAAGAACCCTTGTCCTCACGACTCCCGAAATCTCGATATTCGAAATCCCGAAATAACAGTGTATGGCTAAATCCCGATATTTTGGTATTTCGGCATTCAGAATATCCTATGGGTGAGCTTCCTTGTACTCGCCAGTCCCAAAACCCCGATTCATGAAAACTCGAAATGACAGTGTGTGGAGGGGTTAGGACCTTTCGGTGTTTCGGCACGCGGGGTACCTAAATGAGAGCTTCCTTGTACTCGCCAGTCCCGAAATCCCGATGGGTGTAATCGGTGTTTCGACACCTGGGGTACCTAAGTGAGAGCTTCCTTGTACTCGCCAGTCCCGAAATCTCGATGGGTGTAATCCCGAAAAGAACTTAGCCTCGTA
>SNQJ01S0076592.1:0-36713 GCA_010110895.2 Picea sitchensis
GCCACCGACGCTGCCAGGCTCAGCCGTATCATTCCTAGAGCCTTTCTGTCAAGAATATCCCATTCTTCATCCTTCATGGTTGTCGGCTTCTTTGCTACTCCACCCAATTGTAGGAATAGATCCTTCTGATATAAATAATCTTCCATAATTGGTAGTTTTGGCTGTTAAATTTATTGACCCTAAACTTTCCATCTTCCGACATTGCTCCCACTCAAACTAGGAACCCTCTTTTCCTGCGAGTTACCTTTCGCTCTGATACTGGTTGTTAGAAAAATAGGACCGCGGAACAACAAAATAAAACAAATGTGGAAAACAAAACACAGAAGATACACAATATAAGAGAGACACAGATGTACGTGGTTCACCCAGTGTGGGCTACGTCCACCAGAGAAATTGCTAGGTCCTTCCTTCATTATTATCCAACAAATGAAGGGATACAACCTACAACAAAACCCGTTGTAACTTCCTCTTCTTTCTCTCATAGTATCCTCTCTCAGAATACAATATTCACCATCAACCATAGTCGCAATACATTTCCCTCATAAAAGAGGGTTGCCTTCTAGGGAAAAAAACCCTAACATAATATCTACTGTTGGATCTACGACCTTATAATGAACGGTCCAGATTTACAATGAAATTACAATATACATTTACAAGGCAATTTTTCCTTCGGGGGATTCGGCCCCGAACCCCCGCTGGGGGCCCTCTTGCCCCCAGCTGGGGGGATAGCCCCCCCGGACCCCACAGAGGGGGTACCCCCCTCTTCACTCCCCTGCGTGGAAGAGTGTATATACTTCTGGGGTGTAAATATTTCATGGGGTATAAACATGGCTGAAAGTAAAAGACCTCTGAATCAAGAAGATAATCAGGCTCCACAACCAACATTATTGATGTCTACCAAATCAGTCAAGAGGCAAGTGGTACCCTTGGAGAACATAGTGCGTCCTGAAGGGCACATCGCGCAAGGGAACATATGAGGCGAGTGGCACCCTTGGAGCACCTAGTGCGTCCTGAAGGGCACGTCGCGCTGTTGATGATAGAGGGTTGAACGTATATGGCCTTAAGACGAATAACATGTTAATTAATTTTAAAACAATTTCCCTAATTATATGTTGCCCAGTACGAAATTTAAGGCCTAAGTGTAAATTACGCTAGTGGTAAAATTTTGTCTTCTATAAAATAATAATAATAATAATAAATTAGAAAAAACAACTTAAATAATAATTATGAACTTCGTTGAATCTTGTAACATGAAGGGAGTAAGAAATTAATTTATAAAATTTGTGGAAATAAAATGTAAAGAGGGAATTAATTGTTTTATCTTGTGATAATTTAAATATACTAATTTAATGATAAAAGGGGAAAACGGGTTGAATTCCACACCTGCCTTTTTGAGTTCTAATTAAAAAGGGGAAAGAGGGAAAATAAAAAATTAGGAAACTAGGGAAAGGAGGTAACATAAAAAGGGGAAAAGGGGAGCTTAAGAGAAAAAGAGGAAAGCCAACTTAGTAAGAGTCTACCATTTAAGAGCTTTCTAATTTTAAACTAATTTAGCAATTTCATAATAGGGAAAGCCTTAAAACCTGTAAGGGAATTTGGGGACACCAAAGGGGTGATTATAGGAGTAACTCTAGGTGGGTGGGGGAAATAAGATAATTAATTAATTATAGAAATTAAATAATGGAGGAATGAAGGGGATGGGTGACACTTGTACGGAGAAGAATTTTTAGGCATTTATTTTTAAAACTTTAATTAAATGAGATTTTAGGAGAGAGGAAGTTCACAAATCTATAAGATGAAGGAAGGGGAAGGAGGAAGGGGAGATCTTCTGTTCGCATAACGTTATGCTGCAGAAATATCTGCTTAACTAATTTTACTTGTGGGAGTTGGGATACCCAGCTTGGAGAGGAGTGGTAGCTCAGCCTTGCGAGGCGAGCTGGGAGTTAGTCGAAATCTCTGGTTAGTGAGTGTGTGGCCCCTTTGCGGCTCGGGCGGATAAGGGGGAAGAAGAGTACCCCTAGCATTGGCTGGGAGGTACCAGTGAATTCTCGTCAGTCGGCAAGAGGAAGTGGCATGGAGTGCGTGAACGTCACTCAGATCGGGCGAACAGGAAACAATATGCTTTCTTCGTTGTACGGTAGATAGTTGTAGGATTTATGATTGGGATCTGGATGTTTTTTTTGGGTAGGTAAACTAGTTGTCTAGATTCATGACTAAAGTTTTTATGGCCTAGCTGACTGATTGATTGGTTTCCCATGATCTTCGTCTCCCCGCATGTCATGACCGCCCTGTGGTGTTGATTGTTGCCATACTAGCTGTTTACTTTTTGTCCCTAGCTCCTTAGTCCTCGCCTGAGCAGTCGGCCAGGAGCCTGATCTACGGTCGTCGCCTTAGCATTAAAAGACCTATGGATCTCAACACGGTGCTTTTATGTGCGAGGATAATGAGTGAAGGACGATCTCATCTATCGGCTACCCTTGATGTTGTACTTGGATGATTGTTGTCTTGCGCCCTAATTCATTGTTGTTATCTTGTTTTTATATCTTGCTAGACATCCCTGCGTTTCTTTTATATCTCGTTGATTGCCAATGTATATTGCAGTAGGACGAACTGTACTTATAAGCGTTTCTTTATAATGATATAAACTAAGCGGAGTAATTATTTGATGGTTATAATCTCTGTGGATTTAATTAAGGGTTTTAACTTAGTGCTCTCTTTTAGTAAACTAAACAATTATGATATTTTCTTAACGTACAGATTCTTTTAATTAGACAACCATGATACCTATCACTTTGTGATTTCTCATCAACTTTATGTTTAGCCTTGCCGGGTACTAAAGCAAGTCGGTTTTTAGTAACTCCCATTACCTATCAATGTCAAGTAACGAGATCAATGCCATTCAAGGTATTTCCTTCTTACAATATATCATCTGTGTGGAAGTCGTGGCATGGTATAGTTTTTGGGAATCCAAGCCTGGTCTGCAGTGGAGTTTTGATAGTTTTTTTGTGTGTTAGAGCAGACTATTGTGGCTCGATTTTTTTTTCCGTTGGTAGATGGTTCCAGTGCTTGTCAATACTAGGAAGGCACCATACCTATATTGCATTGTCCAGTGTCTCATCCTCCGAGTTTTAGTCGTTCTTCCACTGTTATCACAGCTGCGAATTCGAAAACGCATTAGTCCAGGCATCGACTGAAGTTAAACCATAGGTCAAGTCACCGCAACGATTCACACCTTGTTGTTTTTCTCTCCTTGATTAAATCGCTTTTTATCTTGAACCCCTCAACGATCTATCGGATTAATTGGTACAACATTTACACAGTACCTCCCCTGTAATCTCACCATGAATTTCAGGTGTATTTACCAGCAGTTACTCCAAGCCCTTCTTGGAACGATTACCAGTTGACCCTGTTTGTTGCTCGGATCATTAACGCCCTCTGCCAGCTACCTCAGCGCATTGGTAACCAGAACTTTAATTGTGTGATCAGTGGAGGAATGTCATCGTTCTCCTGAGAAACCACCCACCCTCTATTTAGGCAGCGATTATGCCCTTGTAGTTATTACAAGTCTGATAGATAGCGCTGTTGGTTGGGGAACAACTTTTCTTTTAAACCAGCGTAGGGTGTATGATAGTGAATATCTGATGTTAATGGGTGGCGAATTCCGTTATAGGATAACGATTCTTATAAAAACTAAATTATTGTTTTTTTTCCGAAATTTTATTATAATGTTATTTCAGCAGAGAGATAATTACTTGGTGAGTTTAACCCTGAGATGTCTTGCAGTTAATATTTGCGTTGTTGGTTGCTAACTTATATTTTTGCGTCTGCGTGGATGCGTTGACAATGATGGAGGAGCAATTCAAGAACAAATAGGAGTAATTCTAAAATTGAGTCTAACCAGAGATTTTCTTCTTATAATGCACATTTGAGGAGCACAGTGGAATCAGATTTTTCTATGCATGCTTGCAAATTGATTCCACCTATTTGAGATCTGACAAATCATCTTTCAAGAGTAAATAATAGGTTGCTAGAATTAGTAGATTAATAATAGATAACCTATACTAAAAGAACTAACCAGAAAAAGTAGTTCAATTTGCCATTGAGAATTAGTAGAATGAATAAGCACTCATTAAATAAGTCCATAGTGGGCATGAATCCATATTGTCACACCATGTTTTGTGTGGATAAGCTCATAGTGGGAATTAATTAATCTACTTAATGGTTAGTTTTATTTTAGGTATTGACATACCATTTTTGTGTGTGTGGATAGTTTATTAGAATATATAATTGCATGAGTAGCCTTGATTACTTATTCTCACTTTTGACAAAATAGGAATTTTGGTTTTCTCTTATACAAATTTTTAGAAATTTTATATTCAACTTGTGAAGAGTTCCACATGTAATAACTTTTTAGCCATCCATAAGGGGTAGAATTCCACTTTTTCTAGATGCCTCTTGGTTTTGAGTAGTTATTCTAATTGATATGGTCCTCTTTATATTTTTATGTTTTATCGACTTATTCTAATTGATATTAATGAATATGTTTGGGAGGACATTCTTAGAAAAATACAATAGATAAATCTCTAACACTTAGAGTTTGGCTTTAGCGGTCCTTCTATCTCTTTACACCACAACTTTCCTTATTCACTCATGCCATCTAGTTAGATTGCCCTGGTTTTGATATATCAGTAACAGTTGACTCCTGACAACACTTAATTAATACAGAGATCGTAAATTTTGGCAGTAAATATTGATAGGGGGCCAGCTGGACAGTGACCCTCTTGTGAGGCAGTCCTTTATTTGCGTTATGTATTGTATAGTCAGTAACCTTATAGTGTGGACTGAACAGCTTTCCGCACGCTCGTAGCAAATTGATTACGCCAAGTATCGTACTGCTACTATAAAATACGACCCAAGGACCATGTGTTCTTCTAATGGGTTAAATAACAACATCAAGTATTGCGGTTAGGAATTTAATTATAGGTTGTTTATTAATAGTGTTAATAGTGAGATATCCTAAGGATTGTTAGCAGGGTTAGACTAACAATATTATATGTTGATGTTATTAGTATTGTGGTGTATTGTTTAATCGTTATTTTAGATTTGTGTTGATTGAATAGTTAGGACTCGTCATTTAGATAGCACTGCTAATTAGAGTATGAAGCCGCAGAAGATCATTTTTATTGATGAGTAGTGCACTTACTTTAATAGACATGTACCGTGCCGACTAGCGTGATGATTTGTTGAGTCTAGTATTGGTTCACACTTGTTAATGTCTACGTCTTTAGTAACTTTACAATAGTTACCCTTCACGCCTAGACTTTTTTCTTGACTTCCGGGGCTTCTTGGTTATCGTCGAGACGTTTAAAGGTTTGCGCATTGTTAAGCAATGTCTTCATGCATCTTGTTGACTAGTTGCCTGGGGGAAAGGGCGTAGACTTCTCGCCAGTTATTTTGGCCCTTAGCACGTCGGATTTATCTTGAGACCCTTGTCCAGATAGGTTATGTTGCGCTAGGGTTATTGTCATGCCCATCGCTTGGGGATGGCATAATCCCTGATGAGGGGATCATGGCGCACCTTATTGGATAGGAGAAAAGGTTAACTTGGCCGAAGTCGGTGCCTTCCATATGAGTGTGGTTGAGCTTTTAAGTTGGCTTTAAGCGCATGGGTGGAATGCCTTCATGCATTGGGTTCACGTGCCTTGAGGTGCTAGTCAGGGTAGTCATTGCGTTGTGTCAGGGGGGTATGTTCCCCCTTAGCTTGTAGGCGTGGTCATGTTTGTGTCGGACAAGAAGTCGTTCTCCTTGTGGTTTTATGCACGTTCCGCCCAGTGGCTCTTGTGTCAGTGTGTGGAGTCATAGTTGTCTGTTTCCTGTTCTGCGGGCATGAAGCTCACCGTCAGTTGTGTCGTCTAGCTATAATCATCGTTGCTCTCATGTTTTTGTCAAAAAATTTGCACTGTTGTTTCACTTTTCGTCACGTGGAGATGGGTGTTACATATGGTATCAGAGTGGATTCAACCCTGCGACTGTGGATCACCAGGCTTTCCACTGCAGTAAATCCGTGTGTATTAACCCTTGCAATAAGTAAAAACCTTAACGTGTCCTCGTGGAGATCGCATTTAGAGGGCGTCCCTGAGGATCCACAACGTGCAATAGCTAGTACCGTTAGCATCCTCCAAGATCTCGAGAGAGATGAGTTCTAGCGTCCATGAGTGTCACGGACGGTGGTGTCGTCGAATCATAGTTGTAGAGCAAGGTGTGTGCTTCACACTTCACGTTTACGACCTCCAGCATGAAGGACCACATGGTGGTATTTCGACTGAAGGGGAGTGGTCTTTTATGGCAGAAGACGCTCCTGCCCCTTTTTGAATCTAGCCGTCAACGACATGTCATGGGAACTGTACGAGGGATGGTTCCAGGAGAGGTATGTTTCTAAGGAATTCGTTGAGCGTCATCTCAACGAGTTCGACGCCTTGCGACGAGGTAGCCTCACGGTGCCCGAATATGAGGCTGTTTTGGAGATGTTCGATATGCTCCGCACCCTTACTGAGAAACTTAAGGTCAACAGGTTTGTGTTGGCCTTAGCATTTGAATTCAGCCTCTATTTCAGATACCGGGAGTACTAGACCTAAGGAGGGGCGTTGGACATGTGGGGAGCCACACTATGAGTGCGACTGCCCAGTGGAGAGGACTAGAGCATTTGGATCAACCGAACCTACTAACATGGGATATTAGGGGCAAGGTCCATCGGATTCGTGCAGTGGTCAATAACTGCTAGGCCGAGCACCAATCAACTGTGCTCAAGACGTCACGTACCATCACTAACCAGACCTTTAGCATTGTGATAAATCCCAATGCTATTGAGAGTTTTATTTTGGTGCGGCGCTAAAAAGGATTAAGGTAAAGGTATTCGAACAAAATGATTTAGTTTCATAGATATGGCTTCCAGAGCCAAATAGAAGGTTAGAGGAAAGGATACGGGTTGTACCTTTAACCTGGGAGTGTTTTGTCACCCGGGGCCAACCTGTATGTCACGAGCTTAGGATCCTATGATGTCGTGATTGGTATGTATTGGTTGGAATCGCATGAGGCGATACTCAACTGTAAGACGAAACAGTTAGGCTTGGTCGATGATGAGGGACAGAGATGTACGATTGTAGGATGGAACCAGGGAGTTTCCCTGAGGTTCATCTCTTCCTTATAGCTACGGAAGAGCATGCGCAAGGGGTGCAAGCTTTATGCAATCCTTGCTTTAAACGAGAAGGGAGTTGCGGAAGGTCTAGAACACCTTCTAGTGGTGAGAGAGTTTGCGGACGTGTTCTCGGAAGAGTTACCTGGGATGTCGCTGGAGAGGGAATTGGAGTTTACCATAGACCTAAAACCAGGGACTGAACCAATAGAAAAAATGCCTTATTGTATGTCGACCCTAGAGTTACAAGAGTTGAAAATGCAATTGAAGGAGTTGCTGGACCTGGGACTGATACGTCCTAATGTGTCACCGTGGAGTGCACCTATTATTTTCATACGAAAGAAGGATGGGTCATGGAGGCTCTTCATTGAATACCGTCAACTGAACAAGGCCACGATCATGAATCAATATTTGTTGCTCAGAATTGATGATATGTTTGATCAAATGAAGGGTGCGATGGTGTTCTCCAAGATCGATTTGCGATCAAGGTATCACCAGTTATGGAGTAAGGAAGATGACATCCCTAAGACCTCCTTTAAGACGAGGTTTCGACTTTACGAATTTACTGTTTTACCGTTGGGACTGACAAACGCCCCAGGGGTGTTTTTGAGTTTGATGAATGGGGTGTTCTGCGAGTACTTGGACAAGTTCGTACAAGTATTCATCGATGATATTTTGATCTACTCTTGGACGATGGAGGAGCATGATGAGCACTTGCGCTGAGTACCACAATATGTGTGAGAGGACAAATTGTATGGGAAGTTGTCCAAATGCTCATTTTATCAACCGAAGATTCACTACTTAGGGCATGTCATCTCCGACGAAAGCATCGCTGTGGATCTAGCAAAGGTCGAGGATATTATGGAATGGACTACGTCGACGAATGTCCCGAAAGTGCATAGCTTCATGGGTTTAACTAGATACTATCGACGGTTCATCGAGGGATTTTCGAGGATAGAAAATCCGATCACGGAGTTGCAGAAGAAAAACAAGAAGTTTGTTGGGACCTGGAAATGCATGAAGGCATTTTGGGGGCTCAAGGAGTTGTTGACAACAACATCGATACTAAAGGTCCCTGACATGGATGCAGACTTCTTGGTATGCACTGACGCATCCAAGGAAGGCTTAGGCGGAGTCTTGATGCAAGATGGACGAGTGATCGCTTACATTTTGAGGAAACTGAGAAGGCATGAGGAGAACTACATGACGCATGATTGGGATTTGTTAGCCATCGTATATGCCTTGAAGGTTTGGAGACACTACCTTGTTGGATGAAAATTTGAACTAAAGACTGACCACTGTGGACTACAACACATCTTTATGCAAGTGAACTGAACGCACAACAACGGTGTTGGTCAGAGTTGCTTAGCAAGTACGACTTTGAGATTACTTACATAAAAGGAATAGTGAACAAAGTGGCAGATGCATTGAATCAGAGACCACGCCTCTTTTTGGTGTTGCCTATTCAGATGAATCTGTGTGAAAAGATTCTAACTTTACAGTGTGATGATGACCGGTACAAAGATGTCGAGGGTTTTATTGGACAAAACACAATGATGGTACCATGATTTGAAGGATTTTCGTTTGATAGTGATGGATTATTGAGGTTTAAAAGTCGGATCTACGTACCGCCAAATGACAAGTTGAGGATGTTGATCCTAAGCGAGGCTCATAGAGCAGTTTAGATGGCTCACCCAGGAGTCATGAAGATGAGGGTAGACCTTAAACCCTTATTCTTCTGAAAGGGATGAAGGCAGACACAGTCAACTATGTGGCTAGATGTCTAGAATGTCAGTAGGTAAAGGATGAACATAAACACTGAGCAGGATTACTACCACCACATGCTATCCCATAATCAAAATGGGAGGTTATTTCGATGGATTTTATTGTTGTATTTCCACTAACGGCAAGGAAACATGACTCGAATTTCGTAGTAGTAGACACTCTGACGAAGAGTGCTCACTTTATTCCTATACGTACAATGTATCAGGCACCTGACATAGCTAGAGTTTTCATTAGTGAGATCATGAGGCTACATGGCGTGCCTAAGAGGATTATATCTGATCGAGGATCGGTGTTTACTAGACGATTTTGGACGAGTTCCAAGAGGCCTTGGGAACCCAACTTAACTTTAGTACTGCTTATCACCCGGAGACTGACGGGCAGACTGAACGAACGAACCAGACCTTGGAGGACATGTTGTGCGTGTACGTGATGGACCAACAAAAGCATCAGGAATAATTCTTGCCACTAGTGGAATTCACTTATGACAACAGTTACCCAAGCACCATTAAGATGGTACCTTTCGAGTTTCGTTATGGGCAACCATGTCAGGCACCTTTGATTTGGGATTAGCTTGCAGATAGGATCTAGGTGGGATCGGAAGCGATCCAAGAATAGGAAGATTAAATGAGAACTTTAAGACAAAGGATCAAAGAAGCGCAGGATCGATAGAAGAGTTACGATGATGCGCGTCATGTCGACCGTAGTTACGTTGTGGAGATCGAGTCATTTTGTGGCTGAAACCGCATAAGAGTCGATCTAGTGGAAAAAAAAAGGGGCTAAATTATATACTAGGTTCATGGGATCCTACGATATTTTTGGAAAGGAGAGGTCTGTGGACTGATGACTAGCCTTGCCTGATTGTTGAGGTGTATGCTTGATGTCTTTCATGTCTCTGTTGAGACTTTATGATTACTGATCCTTCACATGATTTGGCTTGAGCACCTTGCGGGTGTCAGACGAGGGTGCGCTCACGGCTGAGCCGATCTGCATCTTGGATCATCATGTTTGACAGCGATGATGTCGAATGGTAGATCAGGTCAAGGTCCAGTGGGACAATTATAGTCCGCACTCGGCGACCTGGGAGGACGCACATGATATGCGCCAACAATTTCCATTTTTGTTGATAGGTAGACATATGATATTGTGATACACTTTATTTTGGAATTTTTACGGTGAAACTTAGGTACAACGTTTAGAACAAGAGGGGGTGTATGTAACATACCTCTTTGGCGCACTGAGCGAACTTATTCTTTGAGGACACTTGCTCGCAAGTGATCTGGATTATTATGCTATTGAAACCTTTGATTTTGATTATGAGGCGTTATGAGTTGATGACATGTTGTTTTACTGCTTTAACATAGATGGGTGCTATTGACTCAGTTTTACTGAGTGTGCAGGATCATGGACCTAGAGAATGCCGAGGCATCACTAGAACCCTTGGACTCTGGATCGAGTCGGGGAATGAACCTTTGGGGTTTGATTGTTTCACTATGATTTTAGTGCTTTTGATTAGATGTTATGATGTGGATATATTCTCACATGATTCGTTGATGATGTAGGTTGACGATAGCTTGTCGATGAGACTCACATGTGGAGTAAAGGGGTCACACACATCTACTAGAGATGTTGAGGGAGAGGTGTGGACAATAGCCCTGCCACAACCTATGAGCACTCTCGTCGTGGCTCGAACTGTAGGTTAATGATTACCTAGTTCGAGAGGACCCACGATGCCATGAGGGTAGATTGCGACAGTCACTCACGATAATTCTAAGGGGCGCGCAATAAGGCGGGTGCCTTATTCCTTAGAGGCCCTTAGTCTCCCACAAGTTCACCTGGCAGAGTGTTGACTTCAGGGGTTATTGATGTCTACCAAATCAGTCAAGAGGCGAGTGGCACCCTTGGAGCACGTAGTTTATCCTGAAGGGCACATCGCGCAAGGGAACAAATGAGGCGAGTGGGACCCTTGGAGCACATAGTGCATCATGAAGGGCACATTGCACAAGAGAACAAATGAGGCAAGTGGCACCCTTGGAGCACCTAGTGCGTCCTGAAGGGCACGTCACGTTGTTGATGATAAAGGGATGAACCTATATGGCCTTAAGACGAATAACATGTTAAGTAGTTTTAAAACAATTTCCCTAATTATATGTCGCCCACTACGAAATTTAAGGCCTAAGCCTAAATTACGCTAGTGGTAAAATTTTGTCTTCTATAAAAAAATAATAATAATGATAATAATAATAAAAAATTAAAAAAAACAACTTAAATAATAATTATGAACTTCGTTGAATCTTGTAACATGAAGGGAGTCAGAAATTAATTTATAAAATTTGTGGAAATAAAATGTAAAGAGGGAATTAAATGTTTTATCTTGTGATAATTTAAATATACTAATTTAATGATAAAAGGAGAAAATGGGGTTAAATTCCACAGCTGCCTTTTTGAGTTCTAATTAAAAAGGGGAAAGAGGGAAAATAAAAAATTAGGAAACTAGGGAAAGGAGGTAACATAAAAAGGGAAAAAGGGGAGCTTAAGGGAAAAAGCGGAAAGCCAACTTAGTAAGAGTCTACCATTTAAGAGCTTTCTAATTTTAAACTAAATTAGCAATTTCATAATAGGGAAAGCCTTAAAACCTGTAAGGGAATTTGGGGACACCTAGGAGTGATTATAGGAGTAACTCTAGGTGGGTGAGGGAAATAAGATAATTAATTAATTATAGAAATTAAATAATAGAGGAATGAAGGGGATGGGTGACACTTGTACGGAGAATAATTTTTAGGAATTTATTTTTAAAACTTTAATTAAATGAGATTTTAGGAAAGAGAGGAAGTTTGAAACTCTATAAGATGAAGGAAGGGGAAGGAGGAAGGGGAGATATTCTGTTCGCATAATGTTACGCTGCAAAAATATCTGCTTGACTGATTTTACTTGTGGGGGTTGGGATACCCAGCTGGGAGAGGAGTGGTAGCTCGACCTTGCGAGGCGAGTTGGGAGCTAGTCGAAATCTCTGGTTAGTGAGTGTGTGGCCCCTTTGCAGCTTGGGGGGCCAAGGGGGAAGAAGAGTACCCCTAGCGTTGGCTGGGAGGTACTGGTGAAGTCTCATCAGTCGGTAAGAGGAAGTGGCACGGAGTGCATGGACCTCACTCAGATCGGGCGAACAGGCAATGGTACGCTTTCTTCATTGTATGGTAGATAGTTGTAGGATTTATGATTGGGATCTACATGTTTTTTTTGGGTAGGTAAACCGGTTGTCTAGATTCATGACTAAGGTCTTTATGGCCTAGCTGACTAATTGATTGGTTTCCCATGACCTTCGTCTCCCTGCATGTTGTGACCGCCCTGTGGTGTTGATTGTGGCCATACTGGTTGTTTACCTTTTGTCCCTAACTCCTCAGTCCTCGCCTAAGCAGTCAGCCGGGAGCCTGATCTACGGTCGTCGCCTTAGAATTAAAAGACCTATGGATCTCAGTGCCCTACTTTTCTATGCGAGGATGATGAGTAAAGGACGATCTCGTCTGCCAGCTACCCTTGATGTTGTACTTGGTTGATTGTTGTCTTGCGCCCTGATGCATTGTTGTTATCTCGTTTTTATATCTTGTTGGACATCCCTACGTTTCTTTTATATCTCGTTGATTGCCAATGTATATTGCAATAAGACGAATTGTACTTATAGGCATTTCTTTATAATGATATAAACTAAGAAGAGTAATTATTTGATGGTTATAATCTCTGTGGATTTAATTGAGGGTTTTAACTCAATGCTCTCCTTTAGTAAACTAAACAATTATGATATTTTCTTAACTTACAGATTCTTTTAATTAGACAGCCATGGTACCTATCACTTTGCGATTTCTCATCAACTTTATGTTTAGCCTTGCCGGGTACTGAAGCAAGTCGGTTGTTAGTAATACCCATTACCTATCAATGTCAAGTAACGAGATCAATGCCATTTGGGGTATTTCCTTCTTACAATAAAACATCTGTGTGGAAGTCATGGTATGGTATAGTTTTCGGGAATCCAAGCCTGGTCTGCAGTGGAGTTTTGATAGTCTTTTTGGGTGTTAGAGAAGACTATTGTGGCTCGATTTTTATTTTTTTTTGTAGTTGGTTCCAATGCTTGTCAATACCAGGAAGGCACCGTACCTATGTTGCACTGTCCGGTGTCTCATGCTCCGAGTTTTAGTCATCCGTCCACTGTTATCACAGCTGGGAATTGGAAAACGCATTAGTCCAGGCATCGACTGAAGTTAAACCGTAGGTCAAGTCACCACATCGATTCACACATTGTTGTTTTTCTCTCCTTGATTAAATCAATTTTTATCTTGAACCCCTCAATGATCTACCCGATTAATTGGTACAACATTTACACAGTACCTCCCCTGTAATCTCACCATGAATTTCAGGCATATTTACTAGCAGTTACTCCACGCCCTTCTTGGAACGATTACCAGTTGACCCTTTTTGTTGTTCGGATCATTAATGCCCTCTGCCAGCTGCCTCAGTGCATTGGTAACCAGAACTTTAATTGTGTGATCAGTGGAGGAATGTCAGCATTCTCCTGACAGACCGCCCACCCTCTATTTAGGCAGTGATTGTGCCCTTGCAGTTATTACAAGTTTGATAGACAACGTTGTTGGTTGGGGAACAACTTTTCTTTTAAATAAGTGTAGGGTGTATGACAACGAATATATGATGTTAATGGGTGGCGAATTCTGTTATAGGATAACGATTCTTATAACAACTAAATTATTGTTTTTTTTCCAAAATTTTATTATAATGTTATTTAAGCAAAGAGATAATTACCCGGCGAGTTTAACCCTGAGATGTCCTGCAGTTAATATTTACGTTGTTGGTTGCTAACTTATATTTTTGCATCTGTGAGGATGTGTTGACAGCGATGGAGGAGAAATTCAAGAACAAATAGGAGTAATTCTAAAATTGAGTCTAACTAGAGATTTTCTTCTTATAATGCACATTTGAGGAGCATAGTGGAATCAGATTTTTATATGCATGCTTGCAAATTGATTCCACCTATTTTAGATCTGACAAATCATCTTTCAAGAGTAAATAACAGGTTACTAGAATTAGTAGATTAATAATAAATAACCTGTACTAAAAGAACTAACCAAAAAAAGTAGTTCAATTTGCCATTGAGAATTAGTAGAATGAAGAGAATTAGTAGAATGAATAAGAACTCATTAAATAAGTCCATAGTGGGCATGAATCTATATTGTCACACCATCTTTTGTGTGGATAAGCTCATAGTGGGAATTAATTAATCTGCTTAATGGTTAGTTTTATTTTAGGTATTGGAATACCATTTTTGTGTGTGTGGATAGTTTATTAGAATATATAATTGCATGAGTAGCTTTGATTACGTATTCTCCCTTTTGACAAAATAGGAATTTTGGTTTTCTCTTATACAAATTTTTAGAAATTTTATATTCAACTTGTGAAGAGTTCCACATGTAATAACTTGTTAGCCATCCATAAGGGGTAGACTTCCACTTTTTCTAGATGCCTCTTGGTTTTGAGTAGTTATTCTAATTGATATGGTCCTCTTTATATTTTTATGTTTTATCGACTTATTCTAATTGATATTAATGAAGATGCTTGGGAGGGAATTCTTAGAAAAATACAATAGATAAATCTCTAACACTTAGAGTTTGGATTTAGCGATCCTTCTATCTCTTTAGACCACATCTTTCCTTATTCATTCATGCCAGCTAGTTAGATTGCCCTGGCTGTGATATATCAGTAATGGTTGACTCCTGACAACACTTAATTAATACACAGACCGTAAATTTTGGCAGTAAATATTGATAGGGGGCCAGTTGGATAGTGACACTCTTGTGAGACAGTCCTTTATTTGCATTATGTATTGTATAGCCAGTAACCTTATAGTGTGGACTGAACATCTTTCCGCATGCTCATAGCTAGTTGATTACGCCAAGTATCGTACTGCTATTATAAAATACGACCCGAGGACCATGTGTTATTCTAATGGGTTAAATAATGGAATCAAGTATTATGGTCAGGAATTTAAGTATAGGTTGTTTATTAACAGTGTTAATAGCGCGATATCCTAAGGATTGTTAGCAGGGTTAGACTAACAGTATTATATGTTGATGTTATTAGTATTGTGGTGTATTGTTTAATCATTATTTTAGATTTGTGTTGATTGAATAGTTAGGACTCGTCATTTAGATAGCACTGTTGATCAGAGTATGAAGCCACGAAAGATCATTTTTATTGATGAGTAGTGCACTTACTTTAATAGACATGTACCGTGCCGACTAGCATGATGATTTGTTGAGTCTGGTATTGGTTCACACTTGTTAACGTCTACGTCTTTAGTAAATTTACAATAGTCACCCTTCGTGCCTAGACTTCTTGCTTGACTATTGGGGATTCTTGGTAATCGTCGAGATGTTTAAAGGTTTGCGCGTTGTTAAGAAATTTCTTCATGCATCTTGTCGACCAGTTGCTTTGGGGAAAGGGCGTAGACTTCTCGTCAGTTATTTCGGCCCTTAGCACGCCAGATTTATCTTGAGACCCTTGTCCAGATAGGTTATGTTGCGCCAAGGTTATTGTCACGCCCATCGCTTGGGGATGGAATAATCCCTGATTAGGGGATCATGGTGCACCTTATTGGATAGGAGCGAAGGTTAACTTGGCTGAAGTCCATGCATTTTGTATGAGTGCGGTTGAGATTTTAAGTTGGCTTTAAGCGCATGGGTGGAATGCCTTCATTCATTGGGTTTGCATGCCTTGAGGTGCTAGTCAGGGTAGTCATTGCGTTGTGTCGGGGGGGGAGGGGGGATGTTGCCCCTTAGCTTGTATGCATGGTCATGTTTGTGTCAAATAGGAAATCGTTCTCCTTGTGGTTTTACGCACGTTGCAACCAGTGGCTCTTGTGCCAGTGTGTCGAGTCATAGTTGTCTGTTGCCTATTCTACGGGCATGAAGCTCACCGTCAGTTATGTCGTCTAGTTATAATCGTCGTTGCTCTCCTGTTTTTGTCAAAAAATTTGCACTGTTGTTTCGCTTGTAGTCGCGTGGAGATGGGTGTTACATTTATATCCAACATAATATGTTTTCTTCTTACTATATACTCATATATTGATTTCACTTTACTTTAATTTATTGAACAGTTATATTTTACTTGTATTAGTTCTACTCTATTTATATTTATTTTTAAATGCTATACCTATATGATTAGATTTTATCATTTTCAAATATTCATGCAATAAGGAAATTAAATAGTTCTTATTTTACTCTTCATTGCTAGATTGATGGACACATTACAGACTAGCACTTGGAACAACCATCAATTATATACATCAATACATTTGATAATTTCTAGCCCTTTATACTTAGACAACTATATACAACAATGCATTATTAAATTACTCGCCATTTCTACTTCAACATTTTATCTACTTCAACATTTTATCCATTTTCAAAATTACTCACCCTATATACTTCAACATTTTATCTATTTATGAAATTACTCACCCTATATACTTCTACATTTTATCCATTTTGTTTGTATTATTCCTTTACTTTAAACAATTTTTATTGCTCATTTACTTTTAGCAATTTATTTTACATATTACATGTATTTAAACTAATTGTACTAATTAAATTTGGTTGTTCACCCTTATACACACACACACACACACACACACACACACATATATATGCACTTTTTTTCTTATGTATTTTTTTTTCATCTTGCTATTTTTCCTTCTTATTCTCAAAAATTACATTTTCATACACACCTTATTCTTCCTTTTCCTTTTTATATGCTATTTTAGATAGTCAACTTTGAGAACCATGGAAAAACAACCTACAATAGGTCTGGATCCAAATAAACGCTATACAGTTTGGACACATAATCTTTTGGATGACTTGCATCTACGTAGAAGACAATTCCAAAATTTCCAGACCAAAAATAAAAGAGGAACTTGCACACAAATACAATGTTTCAGATAGACAATGAATATTCATCTCTGGCTACACAACAAATGGTCCATTCTCTACAGGTTTTGGAATAATCTATGACAACATAACAGACACATTGAAACATGAATCAAAACAACGTTTAGCTCAAAATGGTCTTAAATCTTGTCACGACAAGAATATCAAAGAGTGCAAAACTAGAGCAAAAAAAATCTGTGGGCTTAAGAAACACAACTAGCTACTCAACTTTTTGTATTTGTATAGTTTTCTCCAAGATATGTATATCATGGTAATATCAAATAAGAAATATTTTTCTTTCCCTACCATCCTTTCTTTAGATTATTTTCATAGATGGGGGTATACTTTTTTTATTACTTTAGCATGTTAAGCACTTCTTCACTTCTACCATTCTTTAGTTTTTTTAAACTAATATGTATTTTATATGTGTTGCCTTCATAGTTAAATATGTTCTACTTAATGAAAATTTGTAAAATATACATTATGGTTTTAGTATAACTACTCTCCTAGAATACAATAAAATAATTCAATAAATATTGCACTCTCATAGTATTACAAACAATTAACTCGCAACAATTTAAAAACAAACCAAAAAAAATTCATTTTAATACAAACACATAAATACAATTTCCAACAAATTTATTAATGTGGATGCCTATTGAAATCTTACTTACATATTAAACATACAATAAGCCAATTTATGATATATGTCATTCACAAACTAAACAATTTCTAAGCTATGTCATTCATATATTTACACTGTCAAGATAATTTATAAATTACCAAAGCTTATAGATGTACCTTTTATTCCACATGTTGTATAATGACAATCATAGATACAATATATTCCTTTCATAGATCACATTCATATCCATGTATCTAATTGTAATAATATATTCATGTGGACATGTTCTCTGTAGGCACCTTTTATTCCACTTGTTGTATTAGGACATGTTCTCTGTAGGCACCTTTTATTCCACTTGTTGTATTATGACAATCATAGATACAATATATCACTTTCATAGCTCACATTCATATCAATGTATCTAATTGTACTAATATATTCATTTGGACATGTTCTCTATAGGAAAGGGTATATTTTCATCATATACCTCTTCCAACAAAAACACATTCCAAGACAATTTCTTTTATCTTAATAGACAAGGCTGTAACAAAAATAAAAAATGGTGAAGAAGAATTCATTCCTATTCTACAGGTTCTAGACTTTAAAAAAAGTGCAACAGAAAGATATATCATACTCCTCTCCGATGGAAGTGATACTTTACAAATCATATTTTCTTCAAGCCTTGTGGATTATTTCACATCAGGAAAAATTGAAAATGGCTCACTGATTCAACTTAACAACTTCACTTGTAGATCTACCCAACACAACAAGTATGAATTCTCACATACAATATTTTTACATGATTTTCATTAATTAATGTTTTTGCAATACCTTATTGATACATACCATAATTTCTTCTATTTTGCAGGCTAGTTATAGTTACTGATATTTTGGTTCTAGTTCTAAAAGTTGACATCCTTGGTGACCCAAAACAACACACAAATGTATGTCATTCTACCATGCATACATTACGAACAAATTCCATGCCTCAAAAAATAATCCCTATCAACTCTTTGAATGCATACATGAATTCATGGACCATCAAATCTATAATCATTTCAAAGAGTGATATACGTACTTTTACAAATTCCAAGGGAGTTAGTCAAGTATTTATCTTTGATGTACTTGACAATGAAAATACTGAGATCTGCATTACTTGCATCAATACAAAGGCATTACATTTCCACCCTTCAATACAAATTGGTAAAGTTTACCTAATCTCTAGAGGGTTGATCAAACCTATAAACAAAGAATACAACCATTTAGAAAACGAATGGGAAATCACTCTAGATAATACCTTAGTTATATATCCCTCCAATGAGGATGACCATTTAATTGCAAACCACAACTTCAAGTTTACTCCTATCAATGAGCTATCAACTTTAACTACTAACTCCATTGTTTATATCCTTCGTCTTGCTATATATATTAGTTAATTAACCAACATATTAAGGAAGAATGGCAATGAGACCCAAAAGAGAACCCTTGAATTGAAGGACATGTTAGGTTTTAGTGTTGACCTTAAATTATGGGGGGTGTTTTATAATAAATATGGCCTCCAACAAAATTCAACTTCCAATTTATTTCCAATAATTGCTATAAAGGCTGGAAGAATAAGCGATTTCAATAGGAGATCGATTAGTACAATTTTCACATCCCATATTTCCAATTCAGGGATGATTTTAGGCATTAAATTTCGCTCATGGGATAATTTTCCATGGTTTTTCCAAAAATGAGATTCACTATTTTAAAAATGAATTGCTCAAATTCTATAGGATAAAATTATTTTACCTTAAAAATCGCCAAAAATTTATAAAAACTATATAAAATCCTTAGAAATTTGAATATTTTTACAAAAATATCGCCAATCATTTATAGTTGGCATATGAAGGATTAGTAAGATTCGCCAAGGTTTCTACATTTTAAAATAAATTTACATCCTTAAAATCATCCCTATTTTCCATCAATCCTGACATCAAAGAAAATCATGATTTAAAAACTTGTTTTGAAAAAGAAGGAGCAACCCTTAAATCTCACTCATTATCTATACATGGTGCCTCTAGTGGTCACCCCTCTGTTCAGAAGATAATAGTTGACATTGAAAAGGAGGGCCTTGGTCGAGATCATCAACATCCAGATTACATTTTGGTCGAGGCGAGTATCACTTCTATAAAAAGAGATGATTGTTGGTACATTGCTTGCCCTATCCATTTTAATAATCACCACTGCAACAAAAAAGTTACTACAACTGAAGAGGGACAGTGGCATTGTCATAGATGAAACCAAACTATTTCTGAATGTGAGTACAGACACATGTTCCACTTCACAATAGAGGACCATACAGAAACAAAAAATGTTATTTACTTCCAAGAAGCAGCATAAATGCTTATTGGAATCCCTGCTAGGAAACTATATGCACTCATAAAGGAGGAGAACAATACTGAAACTACAGAGATTTTTGGAAACTTGTTCTCTAATAAATACATCTTCAAATTATTGATACATGAAGATACATTTGACAATGAGAAACAAGTACAGTTCATTGTTATTGCATCGGACAAAGTCGAGACCAAACTAGAGGGGAAGAAAAAATGCCACTAGCTACAAATCTTCATACAAAGTAAACAATGTTATTATGTATTTATTCCTCCAACGACTTAACATAGTACCTTTGTTTTTTTGATACAACATATCTATGCCACCACTCGCTATATTGTATATATTTTGTATGCATGTTTTTCATTCTGAAAATACTTGCAATACTACCTTACTTTACTATATACAGCCCATGTGCGGCATCAACATTTGTAACCCATATCTTTCATAGATATAAATATTGTGTTTCAACAAATTTTACAAGTCGAAATTATATATTTCCTTCTATTAAAAATCATAACAATTTCATGAAAATCAATAGTTATAGTATGTTCTTAAAATTGGTTTCTAAAGTATATTCCCATTGCTATGTACTATGCTTTTTTTTCAATAATCAAGGGTTACATAGTATTCTTACACTTTCTTAAAATTGTAAATTAATATTCCTATCATTGTATAATACTATTACTATATATTATGTTTGCATACACCTCTTTTGTTTCTTTAATTCATGTATCTATATTCATTTTTTTATGTTACATTTATCATTTGTAATTTTACTTAATATATTCATTTTTTTATGTTACATTTATCATTTGTAATTTTACTTAACTCATTATGCTATTTGTTTTGTTAATATATATTATAATTATAAATTTGTTTATCTCAATATACAATTTTTCAAATATTCAATCTACCTTTCAAATAAATGTTGATATGTATTATAAATTAATGGTTATGTTTGTACAGAAACATGATAAACTCACAATTCAAAGTATAGAACAACTCAAAGATACATCACTTCATTTGGATAAATATCATAAGCTCCACACTGGCCACCTTGAAGAATGTGCACCAATTGGCCAACACAACCATCAACTCATTCCATTACAAAATATGTCCCCTTCATTTTTAACTCATCTAAAACAATTCCAATTTCAACTAGCAAACATCATTATGAAACCACACACCATTCCATCAACTTCAACAAAAAATCCATGTTTACCATCTCCACAAGAAAAAAATGATGACACCCTCCCTTTCTCCAAGAACTCCCATACATTTTCCAACCTTACATTCAATGTAACCAACCAACACAATAGTCTTGCATCTACCCCAACCACAGTAAAAGAAGAGAGGCGTCGCAAACAATATGCATGTCACAAAGATAAATTAAACAAACACAGACAACTCACAAGATCCAAGCAAAAGTATCCTTCCATGGAATTTCCAGTTGATCCTATTCAACACCAAGCCCTTACCCATACTACTACACCATTCTACACATCTTCAACAGTTGGGAAACAAGTTCATGGACTCACCCAAATGAAAACTACGCTACTACCATTTTTACCTCATCCAAATGAAATCCATCTTCCACTTGCACAAACCATTATGCAACCAAACATTTTTCCATGAACTTCAAAAACAAACCCATCATTACCATTTATACCCTAAACTACTGATAACATCCCTTTACTCAATACCTCCAATACCTCCTCTAACCTCAACTTCAATCCCACCAACCAAATCAATAGTAGTCCATCTACACTAAATACCCTAGCAATTGAGAAACGTCGCAAATAATATTTACATCGCAAAGATGAACTGAATAAGCATAGATGAGTTGCAAGATCCAAGGGAAAGCACCTTTCAATGGATTTTCCATTTGAACCTACTCAACACCAATCCCTTTCCCATATTACTCAAACATTCCGTACTCGTATCGATGCCTTGTCAAAAATACATACTTGTAATACTTGTATGGAATATTACCCTGGGATTCGTACAACCATATCACCTGATGGTTTTATTTTTTCTCGCTACCACAAGGAAACCAATGGCCACCTCTTCTCTAAATGGAATAATATGGATGCTGGAGAACAACCCCTTGTCTTATCAATTCTCACCCAAGTAGAAGAAATGCTCATTGCTCGAGTGAGCCCGCTATTATTGGTTAGCCATGCTCAAGGTGGCCAATACAAATATAGTGGTCACACTATTAGATTCCCAAAAAACATTAACACAATTGTTAATTACCTCCCACACCACCTTGAAGATTTGGACATATTAATAGTTAGAAGACATGGCATCAAGGGAAAATCATATGATTTTTATGTGACCAAATCTCATATCATGAATGCACTTCTCTACAAGATACAAAATGATAGATATTACAAATATGTCCAACTCAATCACACCTCAATTGCTTCACTTCATGTTTTACCTATAGACATCTCTTCTCTACTCCACACCATTTCTTCTGATATTTCAGATACAACTCAAGCTACTCCAAACTTTGCTGAAAACCAAACTTCTTTTGCCTTCTGCCTACCTAATATGCATCAAGAAATGACATAAATCAATCATTTTATCCAAAACGAATCCGCCCCCATTAAATCTACTTGATTGGCCAAAAATAGGTGCAACAAAAGTGAATGAATATACTACCAAGGGATTATTTTATATGGAATTTGCTTCTCTATTCCCAACTAGCCATGTAATCCATGACCAACCACAACAAAAAAACATTCGCATTGACCAATATGCACTCCACTTGATGCACTGTCATGACAACAGATTTGGTAGCCACCCAATATTTTGCTACTTCCTGTACAACCTCATCATGCGCTATCACGGTCAATCAAGTGAATCAATGTTTGTAAAGAAAAGCTAAGAGAATAACATTCCAACCACTATTGAGGCCCTCCAATCCCACCTACAAACTTTACCTGCTAATAAACTACCAGAGCATGTTATGCGATTTGGTGCACATCTTTGAGGGACTAGAGCACACTGGAGTTCTCATAGAAGAGAATTGATAGAAATGATCGTACAAATAGGGTGCCCCACATTATTTTTCACACTCAACGTAGCAGACACAAAATGGCAAGACTTGCATGCTGTAATGGGCACCTCTCCACCTTAAAATCAACTTCTACGTCAGCAATGGAGGACTTGCAATGTCATTCAACGACCCCACATTGTTTTTTTGTACATGCATAAAAGGTTTGAAATATTTCACCAAGAAATGCTTCAAAAATACTTCCATACTCCAGAATTTTGGTATACGTATATTGCATCTTAATTTTATCCCCATTCATTCTAGGTAAAACATACAGCTTGTACATCTCTCTAACATTATATTATTGGTTTTCATGCAGGTAAGAATGGAAACACCGAGGCTCCACACATATTCATGGTTTCTTATGGTTACAAGTGCTCCAGAAATGGAAAATTTCGATTGGGAAGACCCCATGCAAATAAGTTATGCTAAGGGTTTCTTTGACAAATATGTAACATCTTGTAATCCCCGAAGTGACCATACTAAAAATCTACACATGCACCAATGCATTGAGGATGACCCTTGTTTAAAATATACCACATCCCTCCTTACTTCACATCCATTTAAGGACTACACAGAGATCCTCAATCGGGTACAACGCCATACAAAGTGCACAGAGACAACATGTCTTTGTATGAAAGACTCCAAGCTCCAATGCAAATATAATTTCCCATGGACCTTACAGTCTAATTATTCTCTCTTCATTGATGCTTATGGTAAAAAGAAATATGAACCTACCAGGAATGATGATCGTCTAAACATCCATAACCCTGAAATACTAACAGTATGGCGAGAAAATATGGATTGTCAACCTATCCTCTCCCGTCACGCAGTTATGAAATATATTTCCAAATATTCTTCTAAAGTAGAGGGTCGGTTAGAGAGATATCATCATATGTTGACTAGAATTACAGATACATTGAGTCCAACAAATCCTGCTTCATTTTCCTATAGTCGTTTGCACACATAAGCTATAGTCAATCGATATATAGGTGCCCACAAAACCTATCATATGCTGCAAAAACTCTCCCCTGTCACATCTAGTTGTCTTTTCATGACACTAAATGTTGGTTGCCATATCGTTTGTCGAGTATCCAAAGATACATCTGATTGTTTACTTGGATCTACTTTCATTTATGCCTATGTCAATCGACCTCCTTGCATTAATCCCCTCCCTCTCATTGAAATTGAAAAATATTGGTCATATAGTCGCCATAGAAAAATTAACCCTTGGCGACAAAGGAGCTATCCAATAATTTTCCTTATCTGGCCACGCTTCACAATCGTTCTGACACCAGATTCCAAATCCTTTGAAGAATTCTGTTGGAGTGAGTTGCTACTAAACAAACCATTCAGTAACTTTGCAACTGACATAGGCATCTCAAGAGATACTATCATACACAATTGGTAGAACATAAAAGGAACCTACCATGCATGGCAAGTAGACCGTTCCCTTGCAAATGTTGAAGAAACACTATTAGATGAAGCTGAAGAAAATGATACAAATATGCATCTCGACATGGATATAAATGAGTGGGAATTATTATCAATATTGATATGTGCTTCCAATATAGACTTCAACGAGCTTGACATTCTTGGACATCGTGACTTTGACACCAAATATTGTTGGAACAACCCAGACATTCCAGAAGTAGTTCTTACTTATGCAACACAGTTCATTGAAACCAATCAACCTTGTATGAATGTTCTATGAAGGAACGAACCTATCAATATAGGGGATACTACATTGTCACACAAACAATATCAGGCATTCAATATAGTATTACAACATTCACAACGAAAAGAAAAAAAAAACATCCATAATGATGATCATCCAAGGAACTGCTGGCATTGGAAAAACTTATCCGATCAATTGCATTAAAGATTTTTGAATGGACAATCTCCATATGGACATAGTCCAATAATACTTCTTTCTCCCACTGGAGTTGCAACTTTCGACATACAAGCAACCACTATACATTCAACACTTAAGATTCCAATAAAAAATTTCCAACCTTTGCAAACACAAACATTGGTAGTGTTCCAGGAACTGATGAAACATTTATGGTATGTGCTCATTGATGGGATGAGATTCATCGGGACTAAACTATTTGTGAAAATTGAAATCCATCTACATGAAGCCTTTCCAGAAACTAACAATTTTCCATTTGCTCATTGCTCTATAATTCTTGTTGGTGATCTAGGACAACTCTCTCCTATTATGGATAAACTTTTGTATACATGTGCAACACCAGGAAGGTCTTTGTGGAACTCCTTCACCATTGTTGTAACCTTTCAAACAAGCTTCTGCCAAGAAGGGCAGGAGATACATCAAGTCCAATTTCATCGCCTATTGATAAACATTCAAAATGCAACTGCACTACAAGAAGATTGGGATATCCTTCAATCTCGTACAAATACATACTTTTCTACAACATAATGCAAAGACATCAATGTGGCCATACAACTATTTGAAACAAATAATTTGGTGTACCAACATAATAAAAAAATGATTCAATCCTTGAATAGGCCAATAGCACATTGCATCGCAAAATGAATTGGCTCTTCTATCTCTAAGGAATATGATGACCATCAATTAGAACAACAAATCTTGTTATGCATTGGCCAACGTGTTATGTTGACCTGTAATTTATGGATCCAAACAGGGTTGGTTAATGGAGCACTAGGCTTGGTCACTCAAGTTGCCTACACAGAAGGATTAAACGCTCCAAGCTTGCCATCATATGTCGTTATGGAGTTTGATACATATCTCGGTCCACCATGGGACGATGTCAACCCCAAAAAAATACCAATCTCACCCATTAAATGTGGAAATAAGAAACAAATCCCACTCAAAATGGCATGGGGTTTGACCATACATAAATCCCAAGGATTAAAACTCTCCAAGGAAACCATAGACATTGGAAAGGTTGAACAACAAGGCTTAACCTTCACTGCAATATCACATGTCAAATCATTAGCAGGTTTGTGCATCTCCCCGTTCTTCTCTTTTGACCGTTATGCAAAAATGCAAGATAACACATTTGTTGCAATGAGAAAAAAGGAAGAAGAACGCTTACATGTTTTGTCATTATAACCCATTTATACTCTTCTCAAACCAACAATTCTATCCATAACTCTTTGATATGTATTTCATTTCTTTTTCCTTCATATCCTCATGGATTCAGCTGGTTTCTTACAATGCCTTTTCAAATACAACACTTAGTGGAAGAAAGCTTATATGGTTTCACATTGTAACCCATTGTTACTCTTCTCATATGACTAAATTTACTCCATCTCTTTGTCCTTCACATGTCATGGATGTTCTTGTTTCTTAATATATTTAGCACACATTTTCATGTTCTTTTTTATTCCTTAAAAATTATTAACTCACTTTTCCTATTTCGTATATTTCTTCATTCCTTACGTACCACTATAGCCTTCATATACTTCTTTTACATTGATTTAAGATGAAAAACACATAACATAAGGTTAAGGTTAAGTTTGCAATTTGTACACATTTATTTAATGCTCATTTGTTATCTTCTTTCTTCCACATCTACTCACATACGGTTTAATGGTCTATTTCAACGCATCATCAAATACCGTTAATATAAAAATCAACCATTACTTCAGCATTCTCATACGCCTGCTTAGGGGGTATGCTAGTTTATATGATAAAAAATATTAGACAAAAAAATTCCTAACTTAGTTTGGTTTTCATGAGTTGACACGTTATGAAGATAACTATTGTTACAAATATTGTCAAATGGAGACTTAATATTCATGTATCCAAATGATTATAAAAGAGGATTTTTCATCCTCAACTTTCTTAGTATCACAAAGATTACAAATTTTTTCTTCCCCTATATATTAGGTCTTGTCCAGCCTCTAGTTTCACTATGAATTGTGTTCCATATTTTGAAGAGTGGCCTCTACTTTTATCCCCTAATGATTTAGCCAAGAATCGCCATCATGATGCCACCCTCTCTTAAGTCTTCAATGACTATAATTGAATATGAAGGAATTCTAGGAAGCTTGGTATCCTTCATGTTAAATATGATATGCATGTACATTACATACCTAATCATAGCCTTATTCTCACCAATGGGTGTTAAAATGAACTTTTAATGCTAAAATAAACACTATTAATGATATTATAATTAGCATGATACAATTGTGTCAGAAAAATGACTTTATATCAAGACAATATTTATTTTAGTAAGTAAAGCACAATTATCCAAAATACCATATATTGGATGAAAGAGAACCCATTTGAGGGAATTTTTTTGCAATAAACATATATACTTGAATACAAGTGAAATTGCCTTAACATCTTATTCATAATAAATAGTGTTCTTACATACGATTTCTTGTATAGGGCTGAATCCATGAAGATGGGTAACACTTTTTAGTGAAACGTGGCAATGAAAATGTGGGGATTGTGTTTCCTTTCTAACAATAATTTTCAAAAATTTTAATTTAATTTAATATATCAAATTTGTATTTAATTAAATGATTGTACTTTCAAATTTATACAAAAGTTAACACATGATTTTTTTCCCCATCAACTAATTCAATGCTCAATGTATAATTTTAAAAAACAAAATATATGATCATGATCTACACAAAAGATAGTAAATCCCACCTTTTATTTTGCATAATATTATTTTTTGTTGTTTTTTGAAGTCAAATAATTAATATTTGAGTTTTATTTTATACACCTTTGTCTTCCCATCAATTTTTTTCGTTCTATTTACATAAATTGAAACAAAAAATATACCATTTTGAAGTGGAAACATCTATGGGGATGACACACATTTAAAATATAAAATTGGTTGTGTATTTTTATGCTATTTTTTTTTCTTTGAGCCCCTTTGGATGGGAAAATAAAATTAAGTAAATTTTAAAAGAAAAAAAATTAAAAATATAATATGAAATCAGAAGTGTGAAATGATACACCATTAGTTACTTGATTCATTCTCAAATCCATCATCATCAAATCCACCACTTAAGATAAAAGAGATAAAGGGTTTTCACCCCTTGGAAATTGCAAGGGTAGAAAATCCTTAGCAATGTGGTTAGATTTTAGGATTGTAAACCCTCAATCAAACAATTTAGCTCAATAGAGGGTTATTATAAAGCTTGATCAAGTGTCTCAACAAATATTTTCAAAATACATTGATCAAGGAACTAGATCCTCGATTGAGACATTTGTGGGTTAAAAAAATGCTCAATTGAAGTTCTTGTGCATTTCTATTGCAAATAGAAATAAGGACCTTACAAGCCACTTTTTATTGTTTTCATTAAAAAAGAGATCTAGATTGAGCACTATAATTCAATTGAGGTCTTAACTCTTGATTGAGGTCTATAACTTGATTAAAGGTTTGCTTAACTCATACAAGAACCTCAATTAAGGGTTTGCTTGGGTTTGGTTAACGTATAATCTTCATAAGGGTTTGTTTTTCAGATTAAAAAACCTCAATTGAGAGATTATTTAATTTCTTTATAGAGCTATCAATACCTTGAGAGATGAGGGATTTAATTTATCTCAATGTACGGTCATAAAATTTACTATTTCACCCTCTTGCTTTCAAAAGAGAGCGTTTCCTAACTTCATGGATTCATTCACCCATAATATATAAATTAAATAAATGAATTTTATATAAGAAAATTCATGATCTCATGTTATGGTATAATTTATAATGACGAGACCCATAATCTCCATTAAACAGAATTTCAAAATGTAGAACACTTTAGGTCCATAGCCATCACTAGCAGAGTAGTGGATATATACAGAGGAAGTAAAGCAGCACGCACCAAAGGAAACAAAAGTTGAACCAGCTAATAGGGAGGGAGCTGATCTTGAACCAGCAGGGGAGCAAGCAGGTGCAGTGGAAGAAAAAGAGAAATTACGAGTTACTCCTTGCAATGGGTGGAATTCTTGTAATATCGAGCTGGAATTCCCATAGAAGAAAAGTGATATATACAATTCTAACAAATTTTTAATTTCATGAGATTCAAAACTTTGAGAATATAGGTTCCAGCACGCACCAAAGGAAACAAAAGTTGAACCAGCTAATAGGGAGGGGCCTGATCTTGAACCAGCAGGGGAGCAAGCAGGTGCAGTAGAAGAAAAAGAGAAATTACGAGTTACTCCTTGCAATGGGTGGAATTCTTGTAATATCGAGCTGGAATTCCCATAGAAGAAAAGTGATATATACAATTCTAACAAATTTTTAATTTCATGAGATTCAAAACTTTGAGAATATAGGTTCCATCGATGCTTACACTAGAAACTAAAAGTTAGAGTGGTTAATTTAATTTCAAATGGACCCCAATAGAAATTAAAAAGTCATGGATTTTTAATATGTTACGCAAAAGTTTCATGAAAAGTCTATGGAAAATGTTAAGATAAATTTAGATAAAAAAAGTTAAAGAAAAATAAAATAAAGGTTAATAATAATGTAAAATAAAAATAAAATAATATTAATGTGAATGATTAATTTTAACAAATTAAGTTATTTAATGTTAAAGGATATTTTTATTTTAAATAATGTTTTATCTAAATTAGAAATAGATGGTGAGGAATGGAATGTTAGGACTATTTTTTTAATAATTATATTTTATTTTTTCAAAATAAATTTTATGTCAATAGAGTAGAAGGGTAATTGAAAATATAAAGAATAATTGAAAATTAAAAAAAAAATACATCTAACTTAATTTATATTAATAAAATTGTAATTCTTTTATTATTAATCTCTTCACTCTATCATTATCACATTTTAATATAAAATATAATTAATAAATTAATATATATTATTGTAGATTTATTTCAATTCCTGATTTATCATGTTTTGAGAGGGATCAAATACCACCGATCCTACACCTCACCTCACCTCACCTCAAGATTGTTTATTCCATTAGATATGAGCTTCTCAATAATACCATTGAAATGTTGGGTCTGCACATCCAATTGTAGAAGACATCTTCCCCCCATGCTGATCTGCAAATGTGTGATATGGAGAAAGACATCTTCCTCCATTAGAGCGCTTGAGGATTGAGATTTGTTCAACACCGATTGAGATTTGTTCAAAAACCAAGCGGCTTCTGAAATTTTCATTAAAAATTATGAAATTGATTTTTAATATCAATCTTTTCACATCAGTAATTTTTAAGAGACCCAACAAGTGGCTTATGAAATTCACGTGAAATATTGTGAGATTTAGAGGTCGTTTCACATGAATAATTTTTAACACAGTTTTTAAGACATAACATTTGGTAAAGGCAACATAATTTTAGGAAAATATGTGGTGGAGGCATCAATAATTTTTAAGACAAAACATTTGGTGAAGGCAACTTTTGCCTGTATTATTTATTATTTTATAATGTTAAATGTACATAAGTGGTGAGCCATTGTCATTGCTCATGGCCTTCTTCATTATCCCTTTTACCCGTCTTTAGTTGATAAAGGAATCTTTTTGTGTGTGATCTGATTTAATTTTTTTTAAAGCTCCAATGTGATAAATTATAAACAAGAACAACAACAATTGATAATAATAGAGATAATAATAGCAACATGGCCGAAAAGGCTCACTAGCTAATACTAAATTATTCACTCCAATGTTACATATTTATAGTACAATGGGTGATGCCACCTCATAGAGAGATTTGCTCTAGATCCTAAAATCATGCATGATGACTAGGCTAGGCAATCTTAACTAACTCATTAGTCATCACTTGAGGATATATTACTAATATCCTAAATGAATAATACAAATATAGGTGACAATTTAGACTTAGTGATTGGTAAAAGTAAGCCATAGGCTAACAATCCCCCCCTCAATCACAAGTCCGATCAATAATACCAACAATAAAGCATAAACTGGTATCAATTCCAAGTCTTCATAGTGAAACTCCTGAGCTGAGCCTCAATGAAGAATTGCCTGAAAAATCGCCAATCTGGATGTTGAACATGTTCATTTGAAATGAACTGGAAGAGAGATGAGATATGGAAGTGAACATCTGCAATATCTGAACATTCCATGATTGCTTGACAATTTGATCATTTTGCCAAGTATTTTAGCTAGAAGAATCTGATGTCTTCTGCTAATTGGTGAACAGGTAGTATCACCACTCTACTATCAGTGTATCACTGAAAGTGGTCTCTGAATATGTGGTTTGGGATAACCACTGACCAATTGATACTATGTATATGATGGTTTTTGGATAACCACTAACCAATATAGACACTTTTAGGTTTCCAACAACATCCCAATGTAAACTGTGTATGATTTATTGCAAGTCATTGAACCATAATCCTATCAAAGCCTGCCATCTCTGGAAAATCTCACAATGTAATGATGTGAGTCAGGATGCATGCAAATTGTTTACTTAATGTAAACTCCAATCTGATGAGAGCGAACCAAGAGAAGTGAATCAGCTTCTAGTCTGACACATCCCTGAAAAATGCCTGACAACTCAATCAAATGTCAAGCTGCAATGCAGAAGGATCCTCTTGTCCTCTGCTAGGTCGAATGACCATCTATGTGAACCAAATGTTCACAACATTTCTCTCAAAATCAAAATCTATATGATTCAACTTAAACTTATTGAACCATAATTCTACTGAAGTCTGTCATCTACAAACCGTAGTTGCCCATTTGGCAAATTTCATGCCCATTTGGCATACTTGATGTTTGTTGTTGTCAAAACTTTCTGTCTGACAACCATCTTCAATTCCATCATCAATTCCCCCCTTTGTCAGCTGAAAGGAGAGACCATAAGTGGTTTCATGAACCATCTTCACTGAATTTTGAACTCCCCCCCTTAAGGTGCATGAGAGTTACATCATTGTACTTCCCCCTTTTAGGCTCAAGAGAGTACCATACTTGTTCCATTTGAGTACAACACAAAGTGGGCATGCAAAAAGAACCACATGTTATCTCATCCCGTGAGGGCCATGCTCGAAAGCTACGCCATTATGGGACCACTTATGTGAGGTACAAAAATGTTATGTGATACAAGATTGGTCTTTACTCGAGATTGAATTCTACGGTAAGACTTATATAATCACTTGGTTGTTGATGACCATTTCCAAGGATCAATCCACTCATAGTGAATGTTCAATCTTCCAGGTTTTTTCAATGTTGAACATTTTTCTGAAGAATGGTTATGCTTGCCACAATGCTGGCAAGGATGGAGATCATAACACTGATTCTCCATGTGGCCAACTCGATTACAATGTTGGAACTTATCATTCTGATGTTGAACTTGAACAGGTGAAGTTGAATCTTCTTGAAGGAATCTAACACTTTGGAACTTGATTGGTCTAGAATAATCAGGAATATGAAAGGTAACTTCCTTGTCATATCCAAGTCCTGTTCTATTCTTGCTATAGATAATTTCTTACCAAGGTCTGATGATGGGCTTGGAAAGATTATTCTGAACCTGTTTCTTTGAAATCCGTGGAAGTGGATTTACTACATGTTGATGCATCATTGAAAGTTTTTCTTCACTGAAGTCAAAAGAAAACTCTTGAAATGTAGGTTCATGAATAGTTTCATCTTCGTCTGCATCTGGAGTTGTCTTATTGAGTTTCTCCTTCACTGATTGTTGATCAAAAACATCAACATCAACATCATCTTCATCATTATAGAGAGGATTGTGCTAAACAAAAACTAGTTCAGAATACTTCATTGGCTGTTGATTTTTGAGTTCTATCAACTCATCATTCAATAGATGATATTGTTCTTGAAGAAGTATAACTTTATCTTGCATCACTTGCAAACAAGTTATCACTGACTGAAGAGTTTCTTTGTTCATTATCACTATGTTGTCTTCAGTGGTGTTTATTAGAGTGTTTAGTAACTCTAATAATTCGAGACTTCGAGCCATTTTCAAAACACTAAAAGAGGTCTCCTTGTGTAGGTAGATCCTGATTACAATTTGACTCGATAGAAGAAGCATTATCTGCAACTCGTTCACTTGAATCGCTCACTTGAACTTCATGCTCGCTTGAACTTCTCGTTCACTTGCTCTTCTCGCTCGCTTGAATTTATTTGCTTGAACTTGCTTCCAAGAAGTTGAGGATGTCGGTTACCACTGAAAATGCATCCCAAAGTATTACAATGATTTGAGTTTCAAGTACTCATCCTTGTCAATTACGACTCAAAATGACTCTAGGGTGTCGGGCTCAGCCGAAAATGCACCTTATGAAAAATTCAATTCAACTCAACTTGATTTAAAAATACAAGTAAACTTACAAAATGACTATTTGTAAGCTACAAATTATCGTTGATTTAGAAATTGAATGGATATTTGAATTTGATGGTTCTTTGATTCCAAGACACGTCCAATTCTTCTTTGATTGTGAGCTTGATTTCTCTGTTGTTTCAATGATTTGATGAAGAAATGTTGTTGAGAACTTGATATTGTTGCATTTGTTTGATTACTTATGCTTGATCGTGCATGTGCTTCAATATTCTTTGTCATTGCTTCATTACATGTGCTTTGATTGTAATTTCTTGATTGAGATGTGCTTGAATGTATTAACCTTCTTTGTACTCCATGTGTGTGTGATAATGTCAAAACTAGACATAAATCAACACATAAAACAACCATGAAAAAATCATCAGCACACACTACACAAGTTGTACCTAAGATCCCCTTATTCAATTTCGGGTGGATTTAAGACATAAGAGAAAATAATTTATTTTATTATGGATTCCCTTGTGATCACAATAGTGTGGCGAAATACAATGACAAGTTTGTGCCAAAATACAATAAGAAGTCATCCTAATCTCTTTCTTGATATCACAAGGATATTCAAAGAGAGGGTTACACATGTTTCAAGCTCTCTCTATTTTTACCAAGGAAACAAGCCCCAAAACTTGAAACCACCATTCACACCACTTGTGAAGAGATTTGGATATGTTCATGCCACTCGCCTAGTAAAAAATTTGAGGACACCAATGAGAAATTCATTCCAGTTCCCCTTTGTAACTAGTGGTTGATCCCCCACTTAATTATGTCCTGCATTCACAAATGAAGAAATACAAGAAGGATCCTTCTGAATACCATCAGGTGCACAAATCCTACTGGATACATCCACTATAAGAATTGATATCGCTTGGATAACATTTTCTAGATCAACACCATCAGCTAGTAACCATTGATATTTACAAGTCTATGAGGAATTGTGTGCGAGGCCATGAGAAGCTTTCAAGGATTTAGAGGCGATTTATCTAACCTTCTCACTTTCTCGAGATTTGAAACCGGGGTTTTGGTATTGGGCCCACAAGAACAACAACATATTTTCTTCTCAACGATTTTAGTGACTCAACAATTTGTTCCTTTTCTTTTTATCCACAGAAAATCCACAACAATATGTTTTCTCCTCCTTGAAATTGTCAGAAAAAAACATAGGCAGACATCCACAACATCACATGATTGAAACTCGAGAGATCTAAGTCATCTATACTAAATTTCTATCTACAGCGATGGCGAAATCCAAGCCGAATTTTACATGCAAAGTGTTACAGGCCCATGAACATGAAAATTGGATTAATGTATCCCATGTCTCCAATATTCCATGGCTTTGACTCTCTTTATCGATCCATCCTGGATCGTCATCTTCCCTTCATAACAACTTTCATATCGATCTTCCTTGTTACAGGTAGCACTTCTCCATCATATAGTCAATGCGCTTCCTCTAATTTGGTGATGAAAGGTCAATTCAGTTGGTCACAGGTCGAAAATCATGCAGCAACACCCACATATTTCACAGTGGTGACAAGAGGATAGTAATAGGTCTTGCAAAGATGAGCAGAGTGATCGAATGATGATCTGCAAGGCTATCGACGAGAAGAACGTGCGTCCAGCAAAGGTAGGTGACGTGAGAAAATTTCAACTTCGATCCATATGAGCAGTGGCTTCACAAAGATGTCCTTGCTGTCTTGGACGAAATCGAGAGAATAGTGACATCGGATTCTACAAAATTGGTCACAATTTTCAATTTCTTGGGGTTGAAAGATGCGAGGGACTACCACAACGAGATTCAATGGCTGGAAGAGGAGATTCGTGATCAGAGCAACGATGGCAGCAATATCGGTGGAGAATAGGCGATATTACTCCACATAATAGCAAATTTACTTCAGGCAGCATACAAAGCAACATCGTACACTCCACGCAGATAGCAGCGAACCACAAAAAAAAAAAAATACTGCCACGCAACACTTAAGTGAACAACAAAAAATGGTTGCGGCCCTCATAATGGCTACTGCGATCCGTCCAAGCGAGCGAGAAACTAATTCACCATCTATGCCATCAGACACAAACCCAAATCAACAAAGACTAATAAGTAATGAAGAAGTCAAATTCTTCCAGACATCCATGAGCTCTAAAACACATAGGATCCTCTTCATGCGGGCTCCTCCTGTTGGGAGAAGAAAGCTCTATGCAGGCACATAGGCAGCTCCACCAACGAATCACACAGAGAACACGCAGCGAATTGGGCGAAGTGCACAGGGACTCCTTCTAGTGGGCTCCTCCATGGCTCTGAGCTCCCATTTTCGACCGATAGCCATGACACACGATGAAATATTTGAAAATTACAGCAGTGAATACCAGACGCCATCCATGGATTTGGCGTGTAGCTGAGTTTGAAACTCATCAGCCACAATATTTCTTCATTTCCAAATGATACCAAATGATAAATTATAAACAAGAACAACAACAATTGATAAAATAGAGACAATAACAACAACATGGACGAAAAGGCTCACTAGCCAACACTAAATTATTCACTCTAATGTTACATATTTATAGTACAATGGGTGATGCCACCTCATTGAGAGATTTTCTCTAGATCCTAAAATCATGCATGATGACTAGGCTAGGCAATCTTAACTAACTAATTAATCATCACTTGAGGATATATTACTAATATCCTAAATGAATAATACAAATATAGGTGACAATTTAGACTTAGTGATTGGTAAAGGTAAGCCATAGGCTAACACAATGCAGGAAGGTGATCAATCTATAACATGGCTCACAGATTCCTCCATCACAATTTTAAATTGCAACGGGAAAACACCACAACAGTAATGTGATTTTTTAATTTTAAAACTAATCTTTTAATTAAAATAATAATATTTTTTTAATATATATATATATATATATATATTAAAAATTAGAATGGTAAAAACATTTACAACAATAATACAATTTTTTAATTAAAACATTTTTTTTATTTTAATTTTTTAAGATTTTTATGGGGTAGATGTCATGTTCATCTAACTTAACACATTATAATAATAATAAAACATGTCACTAGAGGGATCAAATCTCTCGAACTATCACGTCCCCACAATGTTTCTTATGATCGTACACCTCTTGAGGGCATGCTGCACTGTGATGTTTCTCACTTGGTTGCTTGGAAACACCAATGATACTTCGTCCGGACTATGCCCCTTTACCTAGAGCATACCCATACTCTCTTCTAGGCTATAAGTAAGTCACACTCCTACTCTAGTGAAACTCTTATATGTTGGATTACTGAGAGGGGGGGTGAATCAGTAATAGAGAAATTTAACCATATAATCCAAGTGTTATATCAATGAAGCATTATTATCCAATAACTGCAGAGTAAATAAGCAATGAACAAATGAACAATCATACACATAC